>DWON01002110.1:0-21743 GCA_018251015.1 Phocides pigmalion okeechobee
AATAGACATTGAAGTGGGTTCATCTATGTGGAGGTACAATGCCAAATTTTATTTAATAAATATCCATTGCCACTATTTTTTCTATATTTTCTCTCCATATTTGAATAAAATAAAGCATATGAAATATATACGACGGATTTAACCAAACTGTAAGGTTTCTTGGTTCAGACTCCCAAATATGTATCTTTACCACTGGTGTAGCAAAATATAATTAAAAAGTATTTGAAAGCTTAATAATGTTTTATATAAAAAGTCTTCTAATCCTTTAGACGATATATTCATGTAATTTTCGCAAAATAAGTTAAATAAACTTATTTAATATTTGAAGTTTAATGAAATAAATTTGTATCGAACGCGTTTTGTATAGGCATTTATTTAAATTATCTCCAATTTGAATCATAGTATTTGTATTGAAAAGTAAAGGGTCAACGACTTTTCTTAATAGATGTTTACTTATACAAATCGGGCCAAATTTTTCCTTTACAAGTGAAAATAAAATTCCGATTATAGAGGACATGACCTGTGCTTAAATCCTTTTCACCGCAACATATTTATTAGTCGAAATTTGTTTTTATGACCTCAAGGTAATACGAAAGTTATTCAACTCATGGCATAAAATGGAGCACCGCTATCTAAAAATTAACATAAAGGAAAAATCCTAAGCATTCCATAATTCGGGTCAACACAATAGTAAAATCCGACAAGCAAATCATAGCTTCATTTGCCTAAATGTTCTGACATTTATTGCTCTTCATGTCAACATAAAGCTTAACAACAGGTTATTTTGAAGTTATTAGTTCTATATTTTTATTAAAAAATATAATAAAATAATGTGGACTAGTTTTTGTTTACATGGAAGGCCCCTTCTGGTATGTTTTTAAATTGATCGTTTGCTCTGTTATCATACATATAGGCAGTATTTGAATAAAATAACGTTAAATAAATGGAAAGAAATGTTGTCGTGTTACATGTAAAATCTATAAGAGGCGCATACGTCTTTTATTTATCTTGCTATTTATAGGATGAAGACCGCTCGTTTGCTACTTCTTTACTAGAAAAAACAAATGGGTGCTAATGTTTGTGCTAAACGTGAATCCACTACACTTGATTAAGAATTTATCGAAATCAAAGTACATGAGGATGTCGATTGTGATTTATTATTTTTTTATCAAATGTTGGCTCTGTTATATATTTAATAGGTACCTAATAGACGTCATAGAAAATAACTCATCACAACGCATTGAATTTGTATTTGTTTTTTTACTTTATTTTTTATTAATTTTTTTTTTTACCATTTTTACTAAATTCCCCATAAATGTATCCCCATTAAAAGTTACAAATGTCTTCTTTTAGTATCCGATAATTAAGTCCATATTGACACGGACCAAAGGCTCTAAACATCACACAGCATTGAGAGAGATCTCTTTAGACATATTAATACCTTTAGGTTTCTGCAAAAGCTTTGCTTTTACTATAAAACCAAACAATAGAACATATAATTAATTTGTACGTCGAATATTTACATGGTTTTCTGACCTATTAGAGTGTCAATGATCATACTGGTGATCTACGACTTTGTAGTACATTTATATATTTGTAATATGTAATGGACGTACCTATAAACTTATTGTAGATATATTTTGCCATTTCCCCACTATATTAATTCTTTTAACTTAACAACATGTGACAGAATTTTACATTCGTTATCATAATTGAAGTATCATAGTAGAAAAACTAACATTGTGGTAGACAGTGCGTCTGATTTATGCTGTAATAGCTCATTTCCGTTGTTTGATGGCTTAAACAACTGTTAAATCTTCGCCGATCGCTCCCACTGAATATGCAACGAAGTTAGTAATACAAGGTATACTCGCTGAGTAACTAAGGCTGTACATGCACTGAACTAAAAACGGATGATTTTACAGCGGTTGCATTTCCCTTACTTTCTTTATTAATTGTGTGTGTTGCAAATGAGATTGATAAGAATTAATAGATGTATTGGACTGACGAAATTAAAACGAAATGTTTTAATACAAATTAGTGGTCTTAATATATAAAATATCAATGTGTTCGTAATTATTCCAATTTTATACGGTTTTTTTTGTGTATATATAAGAAAGCCGGGATATTTCTAGTATTGCTCAGTTTGATAAGTAGCATTGTTTACGAGATCCATCTTTTTATTTAAAAAAGATTTGGATTTCTACCATTAAAAAACATATATATTTAATGTCAGTAATTATCGATAAAAATCTGTTTCATTAATTTTATACAAAGGTAAATAAGAACATTAGTTATTGGTAAATCGTTAAAACCGGGGCAGTACTCACGCAATTTACTCCTTATAACAAGACTCATCTCAACAAGATATACAACGATTCACAACAAGCCTACAGGGCTCTTTAAGAAGAAGTCAACATTAGATAGATTCCTTTATTTTATGATATGAAATAAAATTCATTTCCATGTATTTACATATTTCAAAATTATGTTAATTTACAATGATAATATAATTTGATTCCTTGTCGGTATATCGATATTTACCTATTTAAAGTCTTGTGGTATGCGGAGCGGTTAAATTACTGTTAAATAATTAATTAAGTACTTAAGTAGTCACCTGTACAGGAACATTGAAATCATAAAATATTTTTGTAGTTCATATATCAATATCATAATATATCATAGCAGTTTTTAATCAGATTAAACACGCTTGGTGCTGGCACTGCCTTATTGGTGGCCTTTGTTTTTGTTTCGCCCTATTTTATGTCTGTCAGAAGCATGTGTATCTATAAACTTATTTTTTAACAATTAGCTCCATGTTTGATCGAATCGCCGGTGACAAGAGGGCTGGTTCTTATCTCGCGTAAAGAATTGCGATTGCTATTCAATGTGGGAATGCGGCTAGCGTCTTTGGCAACATGCCGCATGGGCAAAGATTTCCTTTTGATTGTTTAGGTAAAGTTTTTATAAAAAATTTATGGTTTAAATTTTTTGTAAATTGTATTAATGTAATCGTAAAACATTGTATTGTGTATTAAGTACGTATACAGTATATTTACTTTTATCAGCTATTTACATTAAAATGTTGTAAACGTGATTCTAAAAATTATACTGTTTTTTAGATACAGGAAAAGCTTGTTGTTTCTAGAAGGTTCCAAGCGTTCATTAAAGTCAATCGTCAAAATTACCGGGTATAAGTAATTCATGGCTTAAACTTGAAATCAAATAATTTTATAGTCAATTTAACACGGACCGGTCGAGTTCTCATTTAAAAATCAGATTTGGTAAGAATGGTTTTCAAAGACTGCTCATACCTATAATTCATATCATTTGATACAATGCAAGTAGAGTACGGTTGCTCATATTTTTGCAATCATAAAAGAGTATTATGTGAATGCACTTCTGATCTCACGTTGAAATGTATACACAAAAGGTGGCAATTTTCCGAAGAGTGATGACATTAATAGTTTTACACTCGCGGGTCGAATGTTTTTTGCATTCAATTTCACATTCGACCGGCATCCAAGCATGTTTATGCTCCTTTTGCATTTTGCACGAATACAGCACCTGCTCAGGTGAAGGTACTCGTAAATGATCGACCTATTCGTGTTTATACAAATAAATATTTGTACAGAAACTAATAAAAATGCACCCTATCATGTTACAAGTTCTTATACGGTAGTGTTGCCATTAACACATTGGCTCATAAAATTTGGTGTTGCTATCCATAGCAAAAACAATTAATTGCCTTAAAATTGAATAACGTTGACTTGTTTCGCCTTTGCACGCAATAACTCATGTGCGCATATCGTGAGTGACAACCGGTCTTTAGTTTTCCATAATTAATTAAGCACTAGACTTGTCAGTGAGCTTATAAAATATATGTGGCTTTAAATTTGCATTCGTAAGTAATTAAGTGAACAAAGTGTGTATTTAAGACGATAGAAATAAAGTAATGATGTCATAAAAGTTAAAAAAGCTAGCGGTTAATAAATAAAGGGACGACCGAGCGCCGGAGTCAACGCCAGTCAATACATTCTAATCAGTGATTTATTGGCCCTAATCCTCAGCTCAGCACAAATAAGCTATCTTGTCGACTTAATGTTGTATCAGCTCAGGCGTGAAACTCCCGCGCACCACTAAGTGGTCCTTCCAGTTTCCACTCGAAATATTTTAATAAGGCCTCACTGCTCACGCACCCAAATAAAAACATACACTCACTCACTGACACGAACGATCTCTAAAACCTCGACTCGTTCGAACCCACTTTATTTTATAATAGTAGCGACACTAAGACTCTACATTTTTGCTTTAAACGGTGTTAATTTATTGACCGTGGGCAGATAATATCACTTTTTTCTTCCATTATTGAAGCGATTACACCAGAAATTATACATCGAAGTCCGTTCCTGAGTGCTCCATCGATTACGTAAGCTGTTGGATTGTGCATCTTATGGCGCTCACGTTACGGACAGATTTCATACGTGTGTATCTCGAAGCATGATAGCACATTCCTTGACAAAATCGCCTTATTGACTTGCTAATATAAAAAGTGTAAAGTTATGAGCAAGTTATGCCACTTGCATTAATTTCGATGCTTAACCTGATAAACAAATTATGGTATATTAACTTAATAGCTTAATTTATAATTGAATGTGTTACGAGATATTCATAAGAAGGCATTGTTACGATCGGCCTTTAGCATATCTGGCTGCAGTAAACGACAAATTGCCCGGATAAAAATATATATATCCGAGACAGCGACACGTTAAGTATTTGACAAATGTGTTAATTCAGTTTTTGAGTCATTTTAACGGACTTCATTGTACATAAAAATTTACAAGTAAAGAGACGTTTTCGTAAATGCAACTTATACTTTTATCTTTAATTTTAATGCATCGTCGCAGGGTTGGGTATCATTTCAAAATTTAATATGCAATTGCAAAGAGTATTGGGTTCGATTAAAGTGTAGTCTGTCATAACGATTGCACACAAGGAGCTTTCCCACGTTGTTGGGTAACTAAGCTTTCTTTATCTATTATACTGGTTTCTAATAAAAGACCACAAAATTCTAGTGAGAGCTTCTAATATGGCCAGTTAAAACTCCTTTGACACGAATAATGACGTCGGTAATCAGTGAGCAGCGATTTGCCGGGGCTCAATAATACGAAATTACAGAACGTTTCGCCGTAGGCGCTCGCTTTATGGAAACAGATTTAAAAATGTATCTTATTGTGAGTCGCGTCTTATTATGTCTCAAAAGAGCATTACATTTTGACAAGTTATTTGAGTTGAGCGCATGTTATTATTATCTTGTCGGGTCTAAGCTGTACACTTACGATGTTTTTTGTAAAGTGCGTGTAGGTAGTAGGCGATGATCAACAAGTCATATTATAACAAAATTACTTCAATTTTGTTATGTAGTACACACAAATACTCCATCCATTTATCCGTGTTTATAAGTCGAGTATAGAACATAGGCTTCCTTTAGAAAGAGCGTTTTGATGCAGTTGCTTAGATGAGCGTATTTCAATTAGCGTTAATATGCAGTGGTATCAATGCATCTGTGATTGATTTAGTTAAACTGGTTCTCTATGAAGTCGGAGGGTCATGCGGTTCAAAGACAGCTGTAAAAATGTCAGTACTGGCCACTTACTAGTAGGTAAATGTTATGAATATCTATTTACTACATCGATTTTATGAAAGAATTTATATACATATTTGATGTGGTCGCTGTTTAACATTACATGGAAGCAAGCGCGTTAATTACTGCCAATCCCCTTTTCTACCGGAGTACTATGTCCAGTTTTGTACGTCTTTACATTTCTTTAAAGCAAAAAATAGTAATTTAATCTATTTGAAATTTTTAACATTAAGTTCCTATACCTTTGGTCTCGTTAAGGGCTTATTATTACGCTATATAATATTAGAACTGAGCGATAACCAATCATCATTAAAGATAAAATAACGGCATTTTTAAGAAATATTTTTCAAATTACGTTTTTTTTATTATGAAAGAGTAAGAAACGGGCATGCAGGCTATCTGATGTTAAGTGGTTACTGCAGCCCATGGATATCCACGTCCAGGAGGACTAAGATGGTCGCTTCCAATAATGTGTATCCGGCAACCACCCCTCCCCAACTGAAACACAATACACGAAGAACATGTTGCTTTACGGCGGGTTATGAGGGTGGGGGTGGCGCCGCCCCGGACGAGCTCTAACGGCTGTACCACTTTTAAAACTATTGCAACTTCTAAACATCTTACCTATATATCGCGGGCAATACTTCAGGATAATCCGAATTTGTTTATATATGTTAAGCAATTTTATTAAAATTCTTAAACTCAGCGGGTCTTTATTTATCTACAAGAAAATCTGGCTGCACTCAGATGAACAATTCCGAATGTTTTTGATCGTGTCATGATTTTTAGATTATCCATTTTACTTAATATTATGACTATTGTTTTATATTCACCGCTTTGCATAACATGTTTTCAATTTAGATGGTCTGCGATTAGTATTGGGAGCAATGAGAAATCGCGCTTTAACAAATTGCCATTTAATGTTTTTGGTGTTTCAAAAAGATAAAATTATATTATAATGTTAATTAAACGATTGATAACGCTTTCTACACTCATAGTGTTAAACTAGGAATCGTGTATCTGGTTTCCCATGTACACAAATACGCAGAGTCAGAATAGAAACATTAATTCATAATTAAGATATTAGCCCAGAGGTGATCATTCAGTCCTTCGGAATAGCAACGCCTACGTACGACCTAAGGTCTAGTAGCGTAGTCCTGCTTGAGGTTGTATGTGGGTCGTTTATGGGTTACAGCCTATTTAATACCAGACAACTTTGCAATTCTTCTTATGTAAAAAAATAAAATAAAAATGATTATTTTTCAGTACCAGTTTCGCCGTCATCGTCCGGCGGTGGCGGCGGGTCTGGCACTCCGCTGTATCCAGGGGCGGCGTCTCATCCCCTCTCGTCGCTGCTGTCGCAACAGAGATTGCTGGAGCTCTCTCGGTTTGGTCTACGACATTATGACATCGCCCACCATGTGCTGTCACAGCAAGGAGCCGTTACCAAATTGTTAGGTAAGTTCTTATTAAACTAGCTTTATCCTCCACTTCGTGCGCCATATGTTATTATATTTGTCATTAAAATATTACATATTTTGGTAACGATATCAAAAAAATATGTCTGTAGGTACAAAATGTAAGCAAGATAAATAATTTAATGGAAATTCAGCGTTGCTAAACAAGCATTCATTAAAAATATAAATAAACGATATCATTGTATCGGAGGAGCATCGGCGATTTGTCGAAAGCGTCGCGGTCGGGGGCTGTGTTTAGCGCGCTCCTAATAATACGCTTGTGAGAAAAATCTCAATTGCTATTAATCAGCGATAAGCCATCGGCGAAGCGTGGCGCGACGAGCACTGTTATTGACGAAAGCTTAGATCCTAATCGGTTCATAAAACTTGCAGCGTGTTAATTATAAGCCACTGGACTGCGGAGTTGGTGAATCCCGCAGACGCCGCGAGCGTTCGTTGTAGGGTGGCCAAGACACGAAACAATGTCGGAAAATAAACAAATAAAATTGAGGCGTTGCTTTGTAAAAATATAAAAATATATTTTAAAATCATGCTCGCCACTATTTTTATTTAGGGACGCATATGATACTAAAATATTCAAAATCTTTCGTACAAAAATTTATTAATCAATAAGGATCGCACGGGCGGATAATTACAAAATATACAAGACTTCTACAAACGTAGGAAAATTCTTAACCTATCATTTTTTTTAATAATATATTTTGCAAAAGGGTGTATAATCTTATCTGGTTGATATCCCGTTAGTTCAGACAAGACAGTTAAGGTTCTTCACATCATGAAACTGCCTAGGAACAAAACTTTATGTCAAAAATTATTTTTATTAACGGTTGTAAATTGAAGCTCTAAGGCAAATTTAGCAGGCATCTTCTAAAAAGACATGATGTATACGAGAAGTCATGGGTCTTACGACCAATTCATTAAAGAAATCAAAGTCAACAACGAAATAGAAATGTCCCAATTCCCAAGTACCTTGAATGGTAACAGTACTTCCAATCCAATCGCACCGTCAAAACTATCTCAGTATCGGTGACTATTCGCATCAATAATCGTTTATCGATCGCATCCTTTGTAATTACTGGGTTTTTCTTAGCGCAATCTGGATCTCTGTCTGAGTTGGTGATCTGCAAAGTAAATGTCTTATACAAGTTGAAATAAAAAATTACGGCCGAGACACAAAAGATCGCTACTGTCAAAAAATATGTAGTAGAAATTTATTTACTCCAGACTTCCTTTGTTTTTGAGTTTTCTAATCCAATCTAATTTAATAAAATGATGTTCATTCATAGGTATTGAAATTTTAATTTCATACAATCATATTATAAGAATAACTTGTATTCTTAATTTTCAAGAATATCTGTTTTGCTTATAAATAATCACCAGTCTAATTATCTTTTCGTCATTTATTTTTATCTATACCTATGTATTTTCTATATATAGTATTAATATTACAAGATAGTATAGAAGAATGAAAATATTAAAGGTAAGTTATCGTTACGTCATGTTATATAAAACTTGTTTCATTAAGAAACGTACTAATATAATGTAATATTTCGCTAATAAAGATACGTTTAATAAAGTAAATGCGTTCAACATATACTAAATATAGTATAGTCAGTCAAATAAAGGGTATTATACATCAGATTCTAGAAATTTTGATAGTAAAAGTAATTTTAAACGATGTAGAATTATCGGCTGACACCTATAATATTCATAGCAATTTCCATGTCTGTTCAACCAGTGTGAAACAAAGTACTAGGACAATTAGTACGATATAATTCTATAGTTGGTTACAAGCGAAGCGTGAGGCAGAGACATTGCTACACATTTGCTGTATCGGTTTAATTTGTGGAATTAGATTCGAAGGAATATGCAATTAGGACACATGCTCACTTTGTGTTTGCTCAGGAGTCGTGAAAGGACGATATCAAAATCATTGGTGCGTGCTCAAACCGCCTCTATATAATCATTCCACACGCATTTTACGTCGATCACACTTACGAACGCTATGAGAAAATAATGTGTAATTAGTCACGACCCTGACACTGATTAGCTGTGTCGAACGATCCTTTGCACATTAAGTAGCATTATGGCTTAAGCAACTTAACTAAACACGAACAAATAAATGTGAATCGATTACTTTTTGCAAGGTGTATAATTTTAAAATGGCTGAAAAAAAAAGAATTCCTGTTGCGATTCTTATAAAATAGAAAATGAATTTGAATTAAGTGATACCGATGGCAGTATCCAGAGCATATAATATTCTATACAATCGAATAGATCTATCGAAATTGTCTGAAATCTCACTTCTCAATTAAAGTAAATGTAGGTAACTGCTACTTAATATATGTACAATACGTTAAACGAAAGTCAGTCAAGTAACTGTTTATAATAAAATATCGTAAACTCTTAATCTTGACACTCAATACCAAATTAAAAATCAATATTTTCTTTAAATTAAGACTTGACTTATTAGCGCTTTTATGTCACGACATTTTGTTGCTCTCTCAAGTCCTAATTTCATAGATCTTCGCTTAAAGCCGAATGCGTATAGCAAAACACTGTGCAACGTAGCGCATTGTCAATCAATTTTCGCCCGTGGTGATTTCGTAACGTCACGTGTCGGGTTCCCACGGAAGCCTGGCTCATTCCGCCCAGGGCTGTCATGCCCAACCACTTACGTATTTAACATAGGCACACATAGTCTTAGTTTAAATGTTATTATCTAGCCCAACTGCCCCGTTGACTGCGTGGAAATGGGCACGCATAAATATTACATTATCGAATTATGATCCTGTACCGCAAGCGATTGCAAATTGCAAGTAATTTAGCAAGTAGTAAATGGCGCGCAAATATATAAGCTAGAGCTATAGAGGTAGTTGTGACTAATGCACGAGCATCGTTCTATAAAATGTAAATCGGTTATCTGTAATTAATTGGTTTATTGATTAATTAACTTAAATATCGTTAAAAACACCTGCTGTTGTAGTTAACCTACACATATATTAGAAATTTACATCTACATATGTATGTCCGCCGATAAAAATGTAAGTTACATAATGATCATGATATTTAATCAAATCACGAGACAGATTTCTGCAGAACTGATTTCCACGGGTTATTATTCAATGAAAACTAATTTAATAGCAATTTTGTTTCAAAATTCGACTTTTTGTTTTCAGTTGACAGCGTTATTTAACGAACCACGTAACGTTTAAAAAATCTTTTGTTCGCTAGACAAAAAGGAATTAAACTTACAAAACAACCAAAATCACAAACGAGTAATTTCGTATTCTGCCGGTCATTTTATTCCGATATACTAATATTTCGTTGGTAGCTAATGATACCTACTCAAGAAGATTGTACGCGGATCGCCGAGGCATATAATGAAGCCGTATTTAAGCTTTGGTCCTATAATCAAAATTGAATTACCAGGGTTGACATTCTTGCTTCACGAACAACGCTTTTTCTTTTCTGCTCCAATTCTCGTAGGCTAATTTGAATTTTTAATGGTCTGTGCCGGCGACGGAATGTTATTTTAAGTTCGGGATTTCATAGTAATGATACGCTAGGTGACAGTATTAAGCCTTTTCGTTTGTGACATATCCTCCTTCTGATTATTAACATACACTTCGATTGGTTTATACTTATATAAAATTGTTTTTATTTTCAATTTTTAAATTGTTTTCTGTAACCAAAAATCATGAAGCATAATCTATGTACTTTGTACTCTGCTTGTGTACTTGTTACCTTAAATGACAATAAAGTAATTAAAATTATTGTACATGTCATATCTTATTCAAAACACAAATTTATTTAGACAACTTTTTAAATAGAAATTAACATACATTTAAAATAGTAAAGTAATACATTTCGCTTAGTTTCAATTTTATATATTTGATATTTTGATCGTTATAGGTTGATGAAGTTCAAAAGATTGGATAGAATTTTCAGGACAGAGTCTACACCAATATAGTCACGCAGCAATTGAAAATTAAATTCAACTGTGAGGTAAATTACGTTATAGGAGTACATATGTTTTTTTGGGAATATGAACGATACATCTATTTTACTAGGCTATTAAAATTAGAACACACAGTAATTTATGACGATTACTAATTAAAGTAATGGCCGCCAGTCAGATGTGTTATTGAATGTGGACTTATTATTTATTTCCTGCGCTATTTTTCATTTAAAATTGCTTAATTGTGTTTACGTGGTACGTTGCTAATAATTTTAGCGTTGACTACAGATAATTATGCCCACGACACGTAAAGGTGGTCTTACTTGCAGCTTGATACACTGCCTTTCAGTACCTACAATAATATATCATTCTAATTTTTACATACAGCTTATGTGTAAATAAATTTAATTGGTTGCTACATATTAATGTATATGCTCCTTCAATCTTTACTATTACATAAAACAGAAAAGTTGTCAGTTTGTTTACTTAATTGTGTTTCTTCAATGCGAAAACTCCTGATTTAATCTACCTTAAATTGGGTACACATAGTGCTTGGAGTTCTGGTCGCGTTCTATTCATTCATCCATCCATCAGCCTTTACGTGTCCACTACTTGACATAGGCCTCCCCCAGGTGCCGTCACTCTGACCGGCTCTGTGCCTGCTACATCCAGCGGGTAAACGCTATCTTTACCACGTTGGTCCACCTAGTTGGAGGACGCCCTATGCTCCTTTTGCCGTGGTCGCTACTCGGGGACCTTTCTGTCATCGATTGTCCGTCTTTCGGGCAATGTGGCCATCCCGTTGCCACTTCAGCGTGCAAATTTTGAGAGCTATGTCGGTAACTTTTGTTCGTCTATGGATCTCGTCGTTACGAATCTTATCTCGTAGCGACATACCGAGCATAGCTCTCTATATAGCTCCCTGAGCGACTTGGAGCTTCCGGATGTAGCCCTAGCGTAAAAGACCACGTCTCGGCTCCGTAGCTCAACAGTGGTAACACACATGACTCGAACAATTTCCAATATTATATTGGAAGTGTAATACAATCATAGTTATGGCTAAAATAACCGGTATTTTCAAATTACATATTGGTTTAATTTAAAGTAGATACCTGAAATTATATTTTGCAAACTAAGCCGCTGGTTTGCGTCACTAAAATATAACAGGCACATTTAAAGCATTTTTCTACACTTTTTATTTTTAAAATTGAATGTAAACTAGCGCATGGTTCACCTGATTGTAAGTGGTCACTGACATCTGTATCTAACTTCTCATTAAACAGAACTCTGGCCTGAAGTCGATCACGGATCGTTCTTGAGGAATACGATGATTGCCTCATATGTAAGTAAGCCGGGACTCACACCTTTGGAGCCAAATACAAACCAAAATAAATGTAATGGCCGTACTTTATTAATGAAACTGTTTGAATTCTTCGACCAGTTCATCTTTAATTACATTATTAAGTGACAAGAGGGCTGGTAGGTATTTCGACTAAAAGTCAAGAATAAACCTTGCCATAGTGCGGAACAACGCTGGATATTATATTAAATTTATATATTTTTAAATTTTAATTGTTTTAATTTAATTACTCTTAGTTTTTTATAATTAATTTTAATTTAAATGTCACCAACTACCTAACTAACATTAAACTAACACCAACATTAAAGACTAAACTTGTTAGCTTAAAATTTCATATATCAAATCTCACAAATCTTTGATAACTTTATAAAGAACGCTCTGGCGTGTAGTTTTCCTTTATTATAAAATATTTGACATTTTATTTATTGCGTCGTTCTGTGTTCATCAATGTAATGGAATCTACGGAAATTAAATTTAGGCGCTTTTTAATCGATACATTGTTATGAGTTAGTTATGAGTAGTTCAGTGTAATATCAGGTGACCATTGAAATTTGTTTCTTTTTATCAACATCAAAATGAGAAATCTTCCTGAAATTAAAAACAAAGATATAATATATAAATATATATTTTCAACCATTAATATATAATTTTCAAGAATAATAAATTAATTTGAAATATAACATGAAATTATTTTTTTATAGCTTTTCTGACGGAGTGGATAAATGCGTTGCTCCTCCTGAAGGTTCTAAGCGTCGCTTCGCCTGTAAGGGTAATCGGCAACTGTACTTTCCCATACGAAACACAAGTAATGCTTTACGGCCGATTGAAGGCGGCGGTACCACCCTTGTCGTTCTACTAGCTTAAAACTAATTATAATAAAAGTGTAACCTAAACAACCTACAAGGAATTTATGCCCATGGTGCCAAGATTGCTCACCGCACTCCCGCTCAGTATATAACCAAACTTTCTTGTGATCAACAACATCGATCAAACCTTTGGGACTATGGGATTAATGGGACTAAATTTAAGAGCTTTTAATAGTCAACGTTTTAAGAGTCGTTATAAAATATGGTAGTCATGAATAGTTCTGATGACAATGTATTATTATGTTACCGTTGAGATAATGTGATGGTAGAGACGGAAGGTATGAACGGAGCCACGCTTTCTAAGTGCGTTTTTGTTTAAGTAACTGACAAATTATGACATAACCTACGTATTGAAATCAGTTACATTTTACTATATATCGGGTATTCATGATTAAGATTTTTTTAATTGCCGACATTTCGAATCAGCTGCCTGGTCACGGCTAAACTGTTTAGCCGTGAGCCACCGCAGTTGAAACAGAAGAATGCAAGTGGTTCGAAATATCGACAAGTAAAAAAGCGTTAATCGTGAGTACCTGTTATGTAATAAAATTGATAAATTTAGCGATGATATTCGTTTAAAATCACATTTTAAAGCAGTTAGATGATTGGTCTGAGCTGGCTTGTCGTTTGACGAATCTTATATCAAATAAGCGACGTTGTATGTAGACGAGCAATATACATTTATAGATATGAAAATTAATTAATTTATCAATACATCTACTGAAAATGTCGGAAACAAAAAAATGTCGTCGTGGTGGGTTGTCCGACAGATTTCACATCTGATGGAAAATGATGGGTATTGAAAGAATTTGTAATTAAAGGACATTAATAATTCAACACAAAGAAAAATTAATAAAACATCGTTAATAAAATAAACGCTCTTTTTGTATTTTTATGATACGTAGAGAAAATAAATACAAATATATAAAAAGTAGTGAAAGATGGCGTGTAGACGGCATGGCGGTATAAGAGAGCACAATGCCGGTCGTCGATGTATGAGTGTATTTTATATCTAAAAGTTTAACATAATTCCCATGATGGGGCTACGATGATTAAATCGCAGGAGATCCTGTTTTATTTTTGCAATTAGAACTTTCGTCTTTAATAATTATATATGTGACCTTTACATAAATAATAGGCAAGTATCTGGGATTTGAATTCGGGTCTCTGGAATCACAGTCGTCGTTCAAAACTCTAGGTCATTACTACTATAACATATACGATGGCGCATGTACAAATACAAAGCTATTCAAATTAATACTTAAAAAATGCGCATGTTTGTATCAATGTGTCAAGTCACACCAAATACCATTTTAGGTGAACTTAAAGTAGTCCTATTTTTGTAAATATCGCAACTAAACCTGTTCGCGTCATAAAGTATAAATTAAGATACGAAAGTAATATCATACCAAAATATCAACTATTTTAATAATATATAAATAAAAAAAATATCAAATTTGTTAAATTTGATATTTATATTAATTTTCAAATAACTTTGATCTATAGTACACACCATATAAGAAATTCTAGTGTAGCGCTATATAAGGAAGCATTATCCATAAATCAATTAGTAAGTCTCTGTTTGCCTACGAGTATGTTCAAAAAACGTTTTGCCCCTTCGAGAAAATGTGAGTAATTTTTCGTATCAAAATACGTGATCTAGTTTAATATCGCGTTTATTAATTGCTTCTGAAGGAGCGAGCGTCTGGTTTACACATCGGACAAAAAGTCCATCAATCACCGAATCAGGCATCGTTAACACACGCGTTGCATTAAGTTCTATAAA
The DNA here is from genome assembly GCA_018251015.1 of Phocides pigmalion okeechobee. NCBI lineage: Eukaryota > Metazoa > Arthropoda > Insecta > Lepidoptera > Hesperiidae > Phocides > Phocides pigmalion. The sequence continues at coordinate 15,096 of DWON01002110.1, forward strand.
CTCGGGCCATCCACCACTTTGCTGTAAAGATTCTGATCTATTAGCTCCATGACTTGGCACTTCCCTAAGCGGTTAGCGCCAACCAATATAAAGACTCGCTTTAATACAAATTTAATCAACAAGATACGAACCTTTCAGTGGCCTTTCTGCGCCCGACTTGTTTCTTTGTAGACGCACCGTATAATGACTTTAAGCGCCCATAAATGACTTTTGTATGGAAATTTATTAACTGACGTTTCGGATATGTATTATCCTCTTTATACTCTCTATTTGTATTATTGGTTTATTTATTGTTTAAATTATAAGTACAAATTTATATTTAAGATTCATAACAGAATGTATTGATATTATTACATGAAGTTTATGTGATTTTTTTTCAATGATTTGATTGAGAGTGTTTATTTTTATATACAAAGAGAATTCTATACGTTTGTTCTACGTTATGTCACTATTAGTTGTTTCATTAGTTAAAGTCTCATAATATTTTCAGTAAATTTGTTTCCTATATCTAATTTATAATGACAGTAGTAGTGCTTAATTACATTAAATTTGTACAATAGAAGTACTAAAGTCCGTTTATTTGCTTCCATTCATCGTTTCTAAATAGTTGTAAAGCTAAATCTAACTCAATAGAAAAAAAACCTGTTTTGGTTTCCTTCAATTTTATTGTATAAAAGTTCTATAACTCTTAACAGTAAACAGCAAAAAGTTTTAGGTTAAGATAAATAAGCCCGATATCTGAGAAACTTTAATGAAAGAAATTCCTAAATGGTTTTATCAATTTGGTTTCCTCCTTTGCTCAAAGACAAAATCTGATAAAAAATCTGTACTTCGGTTTATGAATGGCAACGTGTTTTTGCGAGTTGTAAAAACACAAATTCTCGATTATCTCGAAGTCACTTTTTGTTAGTCATGCACATTTTGTTACTACTGGGCAGATTTGCAGGAGGTTGTTGATAATTTTGTGCTCGATTATATCTCCGTTAGATCGAACGACACGGCTTGACGGGACGACAGTACTAGAAACTAGTAATTTATCGTAACGCAGTGTGAGAACAGTGGAAAGATCGTGGTAGAAGCACGCGCGTGCATTTCACGCAAATAATAACAATTTTAGTGGTACCTCACACGATCCGCCTGTGCCTAGGCAACGGCGAGTAATTGGCTCTGGTCATGCGATTACGTTCCTAGCCGATTTAATTACTGCAAAATGATCAGTGTGCCGGCCTCCTGCAATTTACCTATCAATCAATATGCGAACGGCTCGCCTACTAGCGTCGAACAAAACGCCCGTATAGATTTTCAATCATTCTAGCAAAATATAGATTATAGTGAAAGGCAACGTCGAATGCACGTTCTAGGAAGGTATCGTGATCCTATGTAGACTTCGTGATGATTAGGTAGTACGACTTAATTTTTAACGATTACCTATCTCGAATGAAATGCATAAATGAAGACTGTACGAAGCGCTTGCTCAATTGGCGTCAATTGCGTATATAAGTTACAAAATAAATTTACATATTCTTGATAATGTCCTATATGAAAAGTTTCTGATTGTTTTTTATTGAAGTTATTCGTTAATTTTCTGGAGGGAGGGATGAAGGGGCGACTTCTCTATCAAGAGCCTTATCCCAAGTGCAATACTCGTTTGTCACCACATCTATATTAGATTATTATAATGGTTCCATAAATGGTTCGTGTGACTGGCTACGTGTAAACCCGAGGCTCGGTTTTTGCGCACCGCGCCGTTTCGGCGTTAAGCTTTAGTTTTATCAAGACATAAAGACCCGTATGAATTTATCCTGAATGGCGTTGACAAAAATGAGAATATAAATAATGTGTTGAATTATTCAGCGTGATCGGTATGGAGGGCGGTTGTCGGGTAAAAACCGCGAGTGCTGCCGCCTGCCGGAATGCGGCCCCGATGCCTTTTTATGTAATTGTCTCGGAGCACGCACTCATCCATTATCTAACTGATTTAGGAATTGCAGAATTCGTTACTTTTTACCCACACTTTCATTCCGTAAGCGTCCTTACCTTGCATTATAAATAAATAAAACTCGCTTAAATGAATTTATTTCGAAATTATGCCAATGAGATCCATAAAAGCTATAACAGTTTCTTTTAATTTTACTTTAAACGAATAACTTCAGCTCAGACGGTTAAATAAATACTTACCTGATAATTTTTATATTTGATTCTTTATTGGATTAGGGTCTAGTAGAAATTAATTTCGTTTTAATGCATTTAATCTTCGCGCTATAATCGAAATGGATGTTTTAAATTGAATTAAAGGATGTGAGCAAAATAAACTACCATCATAATAAGATTAAAAATGCGTGTCTCGTACCCCGACTTCATTTAGTGGATGTCATTGTTTCTATAATTAGGACTAATTTGCAGTTTCCATTGTTATTCTGCACGGACGTTCTGATTATCAATTTTTTTTGAGAAAGCACGTTCACCTTCCCTTTGAGCGTATATATGCGACCATAGATAATTGTGTAAGTTCATTTTAAGCTTTGCAGGCGTACAAATAAAGATCAAAGCTTTTAGACGTGATTGATGTTATTGGAAATGAAATTGCGACAAGTACTTGGCGTTTACTCACGTTTAACGCTCAATGAAATTGCATCAATCGGTATCGTGTCGCTATTATTGGTATTTTTATGAAAGGGTTTAATTTGATTTAGCATTGCGTGTTTTGTACTATTCGAGTGTCACTTTTTAACTAGTTTTCGTTTTTGCACGCATCAAACAACTTTTACGTACCATTGTATGAGATCTTTACGTACATCGATTTGCTTCATAGAATACTTAAATGAACAGTATAAGATATGTATTTACTACATTATTATGAACCCATTATTGTCCCGCTGCTGTGTTCGGCGCTTCCCTAAGAATGTGAAAGATCAGTGATCACGCTGGCCACATATGTATAGGTACAGTTCACATACCCTATAAAATTTTATGGACCAAATCTAATTTTTATTCACAATGTTCCTTTTCACCGTTAAAGCAAGTGACAAATAATTTCTGTTACGCCTATAATGAAAAATCAGAGACTATAATAGTTTTTTGCTATGTACTATATTCATTAATGTCATAAGAATACCTAATTAAATGAAGATGCTATATATTTAAGCTGCAAATTTAAAAGATATTAAATACGTAATTTCCTTGGATTTGCTCTATTAATATGGTATCTGAATGAATGACAATATGCAAAGATATGGTTTTATTCCCAGTCTGGCAAACAAATTAATGATAAACTTAGTTTTCTGTTCTAGGGTTGTCGTGTTGAAAATATTATTCAGTTTCCGTTTTTATTATTTATTTTAACAGTTCCTATACACGTTGTCATTTATATAAAGAAAGTGATTATAAATACGTTCAGTATAAAGATGCTGTTCCTTTCAGTAAGGAATTTCAGCAGCCCCACAAGAAAAAGTATTTAACGAAAAAAAACAAAGAAATCTACAACTATTTGTTTCGTGTATAGGATTATTAGAAATAAAAATATTTAACCAATCAAAGATGTCTTAATTAGAAGCCAATTTTTTCTGAAAAAGTCTCAATTTTCAGGCACACTTCGGCCACCTGGATTGATTGGTGGCAGCAAACCAAAGGTTGCCACTCCAGCAGTAGTATCGAAAATAGAACAATACAAGAGAGAAAACCCGACGATATTTGCATGGGAGATTCGCGAGCGACTTATTTCTGAAGGTAAATCCTTGGAGTATATATTTCGTAAACATATTTTGAATTTCGATTTAAAAATAACTTAGTAATCCAAGTTAAAATGAGCCGGATGTCCAAATCAATTGTTTAGAATATCATCAAATATCAAATGGTTATTTAAAACATACCTATACTTTCGCAAATGTAGATCTGTAGGTACACTAACTTTCAAATGGATATATCGCTCAAATTTAATCGAGATGGATATATATTTTAAAGAATTCTTTTAATTTAATGATTTTTTTACTTAAGGCAACCTATTTTCAATCGGAGTTACCTTAGCTAAAAATTGCGTCATTCTTTACTTGACAATAAAAACCGATTTCGTTTTACATATACTTTTAAGTGTCAGAGATTCATTTATGTGTTATTTTTGGGATAGATCGACTAGTTTTGAACCTATTTACTTACATATATAAACAAATCGGGCTATCCTGAAAGTAACATTTTACTGAAGCCGTGATAATTATGAAATAAGTACAAAACTTACTAAAATTTTGTGATAAACTAATTAAGTTACTTAATTTCCAACAATATTTAAAGTTTCGATGACTAAGAGGCCGCATTAGGAATGAAGATTAATGACTTGATAGTGTTTTTTTGAAGTTAATATAGTGACTTCACTTAGAAATTAATAGACGGGTATTTTGTATAACTCAGGAGCTAAACGTTTCCTGCATTGCGTACATCATTACCGCCGGGAGCGGTCACGAATGCCCGTGCAACTTACCGTATGCATTTAGACTTACTTTAAGTAAGTTAATACCCTCGTTATTTTAAGGGAAAAATATTTTTTTAGTCTTCATTATACGATATAAGATAAATTAATTGTCTTCTTAACACGTTTCTATTGGCTTGGGCTGTATCTATGTATCGGAATCTTTGAGCATAATTTTCACCAATATCTATCTACAAGTCTGATTAATTTGAAACTTTGCACATATATCAAGGACGGATGATAATGCAATAATATGAAATAAAATGACAAATAAATAATAGTTAAAAAACTCAAAACCACGTTTTTATAAAAAATCCAACTTTGACACCACGCACCCCAATTTTTTTTTACATCGCAACTTTGTTAACTATTATTTATTTATTATTTTCCATGTAACCTGCTTGATTTATCTGAATTACATTATAGATTGTATTTATACATAACATTCATCTAGACTTGACTCTTATTTTTTTACAAAAATATAGTTCTTTCAAAAACAAATGTTTGGTGTACTCAGGATATAGTATTATTATACAATTAAAATGAAACGTAAATAATGATTATGCACCTGTAAGGAAATCCTAAAAGAACCTGTTTCGTAGAAAATAGATCGAATCGTGACTGACACGATATTTTATGTGATTCTTCAAGTAAATTAAAGTCAAATATAGGTAATTATAGAAAAAACGTCGTTTTAGTACCTTTGAACACACTTATATTAGATTAACCGGTTACTAACTAGTTTGTAGTACATAGTTATATAATGGATTCTATTATGTAATTATGAAACTTGGTAATTATGTGTAATTGGGATGACAGTGCAACATTATTTTTCCTTTAAAATCGTCTGATGATGATGATGATGATGAAAGGCAGAAATATTATCTCGTATTCCATTTTTGTTTTTGTTTGTTGCAATAATTGTATTCTAAATTATGTAATCAACTCTATGGTGATCTATATGCCTGAAACGTTTAGGCTGTTAGTTTTTTTGTTTGGCTGCGCATTATGCTGCTTGGCATCTGTGTGACGAGTCTAGCTCGTATACCTCTTTGAGGTGAAAGTTTTTTATTATAAGATCCAACCTTCCACATGAAACTGAGCTGAAATCCTATCGCAGGTCTTACGTAGATGCGTTGCTACTTTTAAGGACTAAGAGTGTTGTGTCGCTTGTAAGTAGCTGAGAATCTATCATCTCTAACCGAAACACGATAATTGCTTCACGGCAGATTATGAGTCTGGCAGTGGTATCACACCAGTAGAACTATAGAACTAATAATCTGTCGTAAAGCATTACTTTTGTTTCGGTTGGTGAGGTGCTGTTGACGGCTACACTTTAAAGCGAGGCGGCCATCTTAGTCCTCGGGAGTACCAACGTGTCTACGTTCAAGCTCAGATGGGATTTCGGTCGTGTTTGTGGTTGTACGTGGATATCTATAAGATGCGACTACTTAACTTAAGATGGTTTACATGCTCGTTTGCTACTCTTCTCACATTAAAAAAAACTTTACTACTGTCATCTATTAATTGGTCACTAACAAATCTATACGTGGGGGTTGATCACTATATATCAGATAGGCTTACCTTACTAATTTTATTTGATAAAAATATTAAAGTAAGTGAACCAATTGCTTAATGAAGACATAAGCATGTTATTTGGATACTCATAGTAATTTATCTATTTATTTAAATACGAGTCTCGAATCGTAGTACCAATAAGGAAGTAAATTCCTGAAGGTGTAGTTATAGGGTAAAAATAAATGTGATATGTAAACAAAATATAATAAAATTTTAATAAGTATGCTTTATGTATATAAATTTAACTTATTCTGAAGTAAATATATGCTTAATTACTTTATATTAAGCCCTCAGTCTATGTATTTAGACGTTTTCCTTTTAAAGCCCTCAATTAACTCTGTTAAGTATTTGTATTTTATACACTATAATTAGGTAAATAAGCTTAAAATTAGTCTGACCTGTTAGAGGTAGCCTTGCCTGTTACAATTATATAATAGTAGAGCACCGATCAGCTTCACAAAAAGTATAAGACATTGGCAGGAAAATAGTTATTTAAAACACGTACCAAACAGGAGCAAACTTTATTTATTTATTTTTATTTATTTATTTATTTCCATAGCTTACATCTAACATTACAGGTAATAATCCCAATGCGTTAGTGTAATTGTAAT
>DWON01002111.1:0-21736 GCA_018251015.1 Phocides pigmalion okeechobee
GGCTACAACACTGCTGTGTAATTCTGGGCGCGACGCGCTTGCGGCTCCTACACACCTGTGTTGTACCGACAAATTTGTATGGATGACGGGCGTACAAAAGTTCTGTTTTTACGTCGGCGCTACAAGACTGGGGGCGGACATTACGTCTCTGTATTCACAGATGATACACAGATGCTAAAAATACAATATTTCAGTAATTTATCGGCGAATTTTCAGTATAAACAAATAAGATCCAGCTTAGGGCCGCCTCCCGCAATACTGACCCGATCATATATATCCGGGCCGCAAGGAATTTGTTAAAACATTTTTGTAAAATGGCAGTACATTAGTAATTTACTTAGGCGAATGATATCATAATATGCACTAAATTGCCTATAAAACTTACCTCAGCGTTCAAGTTATCAGCCAGAAGGTTGATAAAGTTGCTCTCGATGGGGAACTGATTCGTCATGGACTTGAGATAATGCGTGAGTTTATCGTGCGATGTTATGATGATGCCGGTGCCGGAAGAGTCGAACTGCGGGCGGCCCGCTCTGCCGAATATTTGGAGCACATCCAGAATGCTTAGATCCATGAACGTGCCGCGGTTTTGGTCGTAGATTTCCGTCCCCTAAGAAAACAACATTGATTATCCCATTGTAACATTTTTTATCCATAGTATTTATTTCACAATATCCATTTCATTTTTCATTTTATTTTTGTATTATATTCTAAATTTAAAAAGAATAATATAATAGCTGTTTATATAATGGATAATTTCGATTTATGATTATTATTATTATTATTGACCACTCGTTAACAATAATAGTAACCTAGTTATAAACAATAATTCTTTTAGACGAACATATGGCGTAATTCTTTAAGTTTTAAAAAGGTAAAAAAATAATAATTGAACTCATTCGACTATATTCCAGTTTAGATGCAAAAAAGATTTTTAGAATATATTGTTTATTTCTGTCTAATCAATTGCTTTTAGAGAATAATTATACATTCACGATTACTGGTTCATTACTTACTCGAATAATAACAGCGTGTGCAGGCAAGTTTACTCCCCACGCAAGAGTGGACGTACACACCAAAACTTTTATGTAACCGTCAGCAAAATATTTCTCCACCATATTTCTGAAAGGAAACAAATTGGCTACATTGGTTTCTGGTACTTACTTAAAACTCATTGATTTTCTTTAATTTCGCTTTTTATATTTCGGAAATACAACATTTTTGTTTCACCTCCAAAGTTTATGATAAATTTATTGATAGGTTAGCCTTCCTCAGGATTAGTAACCCATATAGGTACGAACTCATATGGAGCTTCAGTTTTCACAAAACGCGTTGATTTTATGTAATTTCACGTATTAAATATATACGTTTTCTACGGAAATACAATCATTTTGTTTACCTTCCATAGAGTAGCAATTATTATTGTCATCAGTTTTCCTCAGGATTAGTAACGCATCTAGGTACAACCTCAGATTGGATTTTAGTTTAGTTCGAGGTTGTATGTGAATGTCCAAGGCCTGTAGCGACCATTCAAAATCACGACACTTGCATGCTCGTTTACATTACATGCTACTTTTCTCACATAAAAAAGCGACAGTGGCTAATTAGCGCCCGGTTGGCGTGTTCGTTTGCTATGTCTATTACATAAAAAAGGATTAACTAAAAATATAATTGACAGAAACATTTGTACTTATGATTTTGCTCAGTTTTATTTGAGATTGAAATTGAAAATTGAGATTTAGTTGAGAATTATTAATTATTAAATGAGATGGAAAAAAATATTAAGGTACTAAACTATTATTTATATGGCTTGTTTTTTTTTAACTCACCTATCACTCCTCAGCATACCAGCATGATGGCAAGCGAAACCGCACGCAAACAGCTCGCCCAACACCTTGTTAGGACTACTGGAGATCGACTTCTTCGCTTTCAAGAACCCAGCGGAGTCTTCCGGCTCGAAGTGTTTCAAGTGGCCTTTCTTCTGTGCGATCTCTTTTAAAACTAAAGCGGTGGAGTGCGTTGCATTGCGGGCGTGGACAAACACCATTACCTGATGGCCTTTCTGCACCATGTCTGCAGCTTTGTCATAGCAGATCTCATTCATAATGTTCATCTGAAGTTATTAAGTTTATTTTTTTTAGATACAACTAACTACTGATGCCCACATTTTTCCCTTCATTACAATCAAAGGGTGCTTACTAACATGAAAGTCGATTTAAAAAAAATGTATGAAAGTTTTCTGTGATTTGGACTACCACTTGGTGTAATTTTTTTCTGTAATAAAACCACAAGAGATAGAAGTCGAAGAGATGAAGAAGTACAAGAAAGAACCAATGTTGCCGTTTTCATGAAGACTCACACGTTTTTAAATGCAATATACACTATATACAATACATTTACTTTGTCATAACAGATATGGTGTCCAGATTATTCATTTAATAAACTCAAATACTACTTGTTTTTAATATTGAAAGAGTAAAAAACGGGCATGCAGGCCACCTGATGTTAAGCGGTCACTGCAGCCCATGGAAAACGATGTCCAATCTCAAATAGAACAGAAGTACTAGTTAAGGATGGACGCGGAAGCGTTCATACTTCTGAGGACTAAGATGGTCGCCTCCAATAATGTGTGTCCGGCAACCACACCTCCCCAACCGAATACATGAAGAACATGTTGCTTTACGGTGGGCTATGTGGATGGCGGTGATGCCGCCTCGGGCGAGCTCTAACAGCTCTACCACCTTGTAAATGATGACGCTTCATGTATTAACATGAAATAGAATTAATCAATAGTGACTCCTCCATTACAACAGTCATAATGAAACATTTTTAACATACTTGTCTAAGATGTCCGCCACCTCCACTGCCAGCATCCTTGACGCCTATAAACTGCTGCTCCAGTGGCACCGGTCGAAAACGAGAGTCAAAGAAGAACAAGCCTTTATTCGGATTAACACGTAGGAATCTGGAAAGTGAAAACTACTTTGAGCGATTTGTGGTTGAGAGCAAGCCTCAATGAGCAACATATATATTTATAGTTTATGAAAATGATGACAGAATTAAATCTTTTTCATGTAACGTTAAGTAAAAACAGGATTGCAGGCTCTTGTTAAGTGGTCACTGTCTCTCATGAACATCTGTAGTCAACTCTAAATAAAATTATCGTCTTAAGTCGATAATAGAAGCTTTGCTACCCCAGAGACTAAGTTGGAACACTTTGTGTTATCTGTCCCATACCTTATTGTTATCGCTACGTCGGAACCGGTTGAATTCCTTCCTTTCCGTTCCCGATCAGGGAAGTCTCCATTCGGTCGCGTTACGACAGGAGATATCGCAGCACTATTATCGTAGTACTCGGGAGGAGAAAAGTGACTAGGGTACCATACTCTAGTGTAAGTGTATACAAAATCGATCCTCACCTAGCAACATCAACATAATTAGGCAAAGTAGCGGATAAACCAACAATCCGGATCATGTTCTGCGACGACTCGACTTGTCGCAGGGTCCTAGCGACGATCGCCTCCACTATAGGTCCTCTGTCACCGTGTAGAAGGTGTACTTCGTCAATAATAAGCAATTTAACTATTGAAGCCAATTCTGTGTCCGCTGTAAACAAACAAGAAACATATGATGAAAATAGTTACACTTTCTTTGTAAAATAGTGTCACTTTGTTTGGTTTCACTAAAGTATATTGATATTGAAAGAAATATAATTATAGAATATGAAATAGCGAACTTTAAAAAGATTTCGATGGTTTATTTAATAACTTTGCTCTTTGGGACCCAGATTCTGATCTTGACCTTGCAAAACCTAATAGCTTCTTCCTTTAAATACTTGTTGAAACCAACTAATTTCCTTCCACTAATTGTTGAAATTTACTAGCTTCCTTAATTTAATTACTTGCACAAAACTTAGTAACTATCTTACTTACTTACTAACATGCTAAAAGTTTGTAACTTTCTTCGGTTTAGTATCTGCTGAGACGTACCTTTCAGATACTTATTTGCTGAAACTTACCAAATTCTTTCTAGTAATAGTTAATGAAACTTACTAACTTTTTCATTTAATTACGTACGAAACTTTTTTAAAAGAGTAAAGTAACAAACGAGCTTGTAGACAACCTTTGTTATATAGTCACTGCAACCCATGAACATTCACATATAGTCATAAACAGAAATGAAGTGCTATATGAAGTCGCTCGTAGATGCTTTGAGACTTTTAGGTTGAGGACTAAGACGCCTCTCTTTATTCGTAGCCGGCCGAAGTCTGTTATAGTCACTGAAGCTGGTAAGCTTCCTTGCGGAAACTACTGCTCTTTGCTAACTATTTGCTATTACTTACTGGCTCCTTTCCGCGTGACAACATCCCACTTTTCCGGCGTAGTGACGATCATCTGGGTGTTTTGCACTTCAGTTTTAGTGAGCTTCATGTCTCCAGTTAGCTCTCGGACCGCGATGCCTAGACCTTGCAACCGCTTGCCGAAACTTGCCGTCATTTCTGACGCTAGCGCCTTCATTGGAGCTATGTATATTATCTATAGAAAAAAATGAAATGAAATTAAGGCATAGAAAATATATTAAATATATATGTAGGTATATATCATCCCGTATTTAAATTTTTCTTCTTAATTATGTTATTTTAAATAATATTAACAAGTTGACCTCTTCTAAGCTTTACTTAAAACATTTTCATGACTTGAAACGTTTTCAGTGACATTATTCTCCATATGTTGATCTTTACTGGGCTATACTGACCTTAAAATTGTTCTTCATAATTACGTTATTCTCAATATACTGTTTAATCTGATGAACTACTGTGAGCAGGGCTATGTTTGTCTTGCCGGCGCCAGTGGGCGCACATATCAATAAATTCTCATTCGTGTTGTATGCTGCTTGGAATACTACTGATTGTATCCTGTTCAATTCCTTGATATTTTCAAATGCCATTTGGCCAATCTGAAAATAAAATACTAAAAGATTTAATTGAGGAACTAAACTGGGGAATTGAATGGGTTAATGAGCGTCACATTGACGATAAAAATAGCTATTGCAAGATTGTAGAATATAAACGTTTTGATCGGTTTCGTATTGCCCATTTCTAGTATTAATGACGTTAGCATTTTAGTGTTAAGTATTAGCCGCTCCTGTTTTTGGTATAAAGCATGCTAGCACTTCAGTGTTAAGCATTTAGCACACCTGTTTCTATTATAAAATATGTAAACACTTCAGTGTTAAGCGTTGACTACACCTGTTTCGAGTATAAAGCATGTTAGTACTTCAGTGTTAAGTGTTAACCGCTTCTGTTTTTAGTATAAAGCATGCTTGCACTTCAGTGTTAAGCATTTAGCACACCTGTTACTATTTTAAAATATGTTAACAATTCAGTGTTAAGCGTTGACCACACCTGTTTCGAGTATAAAGCATGTTAGCACTTCAGTGTTGAGTGTTAACTGCTTCTGTTTTTAGTATAAAGCATGCTAGCACTTCAGTGTTAAGTGTTAACCACACTTGTTTCTAGTATAAAGCATTTTAGCACTTCAGCGTTAACTTCAGGTGCCGGTTCATAGATGTAGGCAATGTGGCAGCGGTGGCAGTGAGGTGATCAGTAGTAACACATCTATAATTGACTTCATTCTGGACTATAGTTCTATATGGTGTTGGTAACAGATGTCCTTGGGTGTCACTGACCTCTTACCATCAGATGAACTGCATGCTTAATTTGATATTTCAATTTTATAAAGAAAAACAACTTAATTTTAACTTACCTCATCTAATTGCGATATTGGTACCCGTTTGTTACCAACCTCCAAAGGAGCTGGCTCATCTTTGGGTATGATAACTTCTTCATACTCTTTGTTATCTTTCCTGATTGCATTTTCAGGAAGTATTAACTTCATCCCTGATACGAAACCTGAAATATTTATTTGGTATCAAAATATGAGGATGGGTACTGGTGGCACTAGTGAGGTTCCTAATAACACTATAACCATCAAGGATATGAGACTAAAATACTTTAGTTTCATATACTTGATGCACAAAGCTTGTTCAAATGCTTAAATGCTTGATGCTAAAGTAGTTGATCTACGACGGGTTATGGAGGTGGCGTTGATACCTCTTCGTGCAAATTACAGTTCTACCATCTATTTAACACTTTCCCTGCGGGATACACAATTGCTGTGTATTGCGCGGCGTAACGCGCTTGCGGCTAGCACATATGTGTCGTCTACGTACAATTCTGTGTGGTTTACGGGCAAACACATGTACTATATTTACGGCGACGTTACAAGACTGACTGAAATTACGTCTGTATATTCATAGATGCTATACAGATGTTCAACAATGCAATATTTCAGAGAATTGTTGGCGCGTCTTCAGTCTAAAGAATATTGCTCCAGTTTAGCGCCGCCTCCGGCAACGCTGACTCGCTGACTGATGTAATATATGAGGCGCCGTAGACAAAGTGTTAATTGTTGTTACATCTTAATCTATTATTATTGTAAGGATAATATTTTTATCATTACGATTACCGAGAAATTATGTAAAAGGATCGAAATTTAAAAGATAAATTATAAATTACTAAAAGAACTGAAAAGCGATGCCTTCTGTTATAACCTGCGGAATTTTTGGCGTTTAAAGATGAGTCATACACATTAGGATACTGCACTTTGGATTGGAAGTAGGAAATCTTCTGCAACACTGGATCCACATCCCTAGATAATCTTGATGTAGAAAATGGTACAACTGGTTTTGTTAACGCTGCTATCCTGTAACATAACAGTTGAAACGTTATAAATGAGTAACTAATGATAAAAAATATATTGAGACAACTTACACATGATTTTCAACTAATATACATTTTACTGTATTGGGTACTCTAATTAACGATTTTTGATTGCCTATATTTCAAACCAGTTGCATGGTTCGTGGTCACAGCTAAACTGCAAACCACGACTAACGCAATTAGTTCAAAATATCGGCAAAATAAATCGAGTACACCCGGAACATAGTAAAGCAACTCACACATGACTACATGCTCTCAAACTATGCAAAACCATAAAATTTTCCAATTTAATCTACCTTGGGCCTTAACGCAAGTGCCTATATCTCAGGTTTTGTTAGAGGCTACATATTATCACGCTATATTATAATGGAGTTTAGTAATAACCAAAAATAGCTATAGTTCTGATAACCGCCTTTACAGGCAATATTTTTAGAATTACAGTTTGCTATACAGTTTATAGCAGACATGTAAACTTCTATTTTACGAACAAAGTGCAGGTTAACGCTAGTGCATAATGTGAATACCTCTTAGCTCTCATCTGTGCAATATTAAGCTCTGGTTCCTCCTCATCTTCATCATTCTTTTTGCTTTTACATTTCTTCTCTTCCTTCTTGACAAGTTTTGCCAATATTTTCTCCTGTTGGGACTGTACTGACACTTGGCACAAATACTGCGGCATTTTGTTTTCAGGGAGTAAAGCTGCGACTACAGGAAACAGAATTTTATGTGATTATGATAACCCATACAATCCCTTTACTGTCCCACAGTAGAGCATGACTTTCCTTCTTTCTTAGAATAAGACTAGTTAGGCTAAAGTCTACCACATTGCTTACGGCCAGATTGTTTTAATGGTGAATGTCTTGAGGAAATCAGCATGTAAGGGAGTTCTCCATAAAGTTCTTCAAGGTTTGTTAAGTTCACCAATCGACTCTTGGCAAGAGTGTTGTACTTTAGCCTAATCTAAGGGACGATTTGTTTAGATACAAAGGGTCGATTTGTGGACACACATTGTGTGGTCGACAGTGGGAGAGAAATGGCTCGATGCTGAAGCATTTATGTCTATAATGTGACTAATTCATAAGAAACTTACTCTCTTGTATTGTTGGTTGAGGTGGTGGTGCTCTAAGGCTATCAGTTATCTCCTGTCTGTGTTGCAGTATTTCTTGAATGAACTCGAATTTGTCGAAACCGAGCAATTCAAAGAGATCATTCTGCATCTCATCATTACTCTTTGGTGAGTTCAGAAACGTAATTATTGATTGAAGGATATCAGAACCGGATATTTCTGGTATGTGTTCATAGAGCTCTTTTACTTTGATTTCTAGCCAGGTTTTACCAAACTGAAAAGAGGGAGAGAAGTAAATTAAAACCAAGATGAAAATGTACTTTTTCAATATTGATAATTTTAGTTATTTCAAAACATCAATAGGCTAGTAATGTACATAATAACTTTCAAAATATTATTTTTAGAATAATATAATTTAGTTTTTTTTTATGCAAAAGAGTAAGAAACGGGCATGCAGGCCATCTGGTGTTAAGTGGTCATTGCAGCCCATGGACAACCATGTCCAATCTCAAATAGAACAGAGGTTCTATTTAAGGATGGACGCGGATGCGTTCCTACACTTGAGGACTAAGATGGTCCCCTCCAATAATGTGTATCCGGCAACCACACCTCTGCAACCGAAACACAATACATGAAGAACATGTTGCTTTACGGCGGGTTATGAAGGTGGCGGTGGTACCGTACCGGGCGAGCTCTAACGGCTCTACCTCCTTTAAAGGTAAATATTGGTCTAATGGGGCCCCTTCTTCACCAAAACATATATTTGCAACGTAAATTCAATTGTGTTTTGGTGGCAAGGTGATAGCTTTAATCCTGGAACTTAAGGAGGAACAATACATCTGTGACTTGCTTAACATAAAACTTCTTTCCCAGATGGAGTTGGTTACAAAAGTCTACTATTGGGTGCACTTTATGCTCTGTCTTGTTTCAATTTCATTTGAAAAAACCTTATTTTCGTCATACTTACTTTTGATGTTTGTGGCTTTGAAACACTTGCTGATCCATTAACCTGATTGTTTGTCACAACATACTTCATAGAGAAATCGTTGACGAAATGGCTTGTGGTCGCTGGCTTCCTAGTCAACTTAGCTAATGGTTTCTTGGCTGGTTTGTACGGTATATAATGGCATTGAATATTTTCCCCCCATAGTTTTATGGTTTCCTTGTTCTCAACTATTTCCTTTTTGATATAGTTTTTGGTTTCTTCTGATATCTCACTTGATATTGTTGTGACAATCTGAGGAAATTGTTGTTTTGAATAACTAAATATCAAACTTAGTTCAAATTCATATCTTTAAATGAATTATAATAATTATACGTAACAATGGAATATATTAAATATTTATTGTTGGTTTGTTCTTGATGAAAATGGAATTTTGATTGAAACAGTTTCATGTTGATTGATCATAAAGTAATAATGCATTCATTAAAAATTTTAAATGTGTGCAATTACATATTCTATTGAATGAAATCTCATTAGACATATTTAAAAAGGCTAAAAATACAAAATGTAATTTGTAAAATATTGGTTTAAGCTTATCTAATAGACTAATCTAACAAAACATATTATGTTATAAAGTTTTCTAATATAGTGTATGCAGTTCTTAATTTATATTACGATTCGTGAGTTACAGGTCTGTCATTGTTTAGGAATAAGCTGTAGCCTTGCACTCTTGCACTTCTTGTATGTTTTTATTGATTTTTACTGTGTTTGTAAATAAATAAAAAAGTAAAATAACATATACCGACCTCACAAATCTTATTAGCTGTTGAAGATTGTACAGAACCAAACATTTGCCGCAGCTGTGACAGATGTTTAAGCATAACAATATCTTGATCAAGGAACATTCTTAGCACCAACACTGCTGCATCTTCAATTATATCATTAGGTTGATCCTCTGTTAACATTTTAGCTGATTCCTTTACTGCATTGAGAAGTTTTAGTATGTTATTTGCATCTGGTTCGTTTTCTTTTATGTAATTGTAAATATCAATAAATGATTTGTACCTAAAAGGATAAAGAAGCTTTATTAATGATAAGAGGAAGCTATTTTTGTTTAAATAAAATGCAGGAGATGAAGAAATTTGTATAAATAATATTATATCTTCTGGATACAAAATCAATATAATGTATCCACAGTGGACAAACAGTGAGTGAAATAACCCATGAATAGTTAATGTGACATATTTAGAATCTGTAGAGCCACATGAAATAATGTCTTTATAATGCTTAGACACAACAATGCACATTTACCATTTGGTAAACTGCATGCTTGCTTGCAAATTTATATTCATATGAAAAACAGTATGGGTGTTGAATTAAGTTTTAAATAAAAAAAAATTGATAATGCAACTTAAAAAAACACTCAACAAAACGGGGTTTCAATACGTGTATTATGTAGTTCTCTAATGATGTTTTACTAAACCTACACTGTGTATGCACTTGGCAAGTTCTTAAAAGCCAAATTATTTATACATACAATATACATGATTTCATTCTTGAATTATCTATACACACAATTCTAAATAGTCAAATATTTTGTAATCATATACAGAATATATACCATATATATATATATATATATATACCATAAATTTATGTAGTAATTAAGAATAATTTAATATTAACTGACCTTTGTACATTTTTGAAAAGATTATTTTTTGCAATTTTGGTAGGATCTGTGGTGGATTTAAGGCACCGTGGCTTGTCGAGCTGAGTATGTGCTCGGAGAGCTCTGGTTATGCGGGGAAGCTCCAACATTTTTATCTTTTACCTAAAAATACAAATGATAGAATAGTAAATCTACTTTAGTAAATAATAGGCAAATATTTGTTCTCCAAAATAAGTGGGTAACATGGTAATTGGGTTATGAATCAAATTTCTGGTCAGTTAGACTTCTAAATGATAAATTTAGATATCTATTCAGGGTATGGGTATTTGTGTTTTGCCTTTATATGTATTCATGGCCTTCCATGATATGGATTTTTTTTGTGTAAAATAAACATTATTTTATTTATTTCTTGTAACTAATATTTATGTTGTTATTTAACAAGTGGTTTATTATAAGTCACCTTACAATGTGTAGTAAAGTTAAATAGACTGGCACCAATCAGTTACTTGAAGAATTAAATTGTTAAGTATATTTAATAATTGATATACCTAATTGGAGTTTGAAATTTTCCAAAATTACTTTTTCTTGTTCCTAATTACTCAACTTAAGTAATGTAAATTTTAAATTTAAATTTAGTAAGTAGATAATATAGACCAAATTTACAGAGATGCAATATAAGTCGGACCAACTGTCTAGAGATGTAATATAAGTTTGATGGAATAATATTGTGAAATAGTTACAATAGTAATTTAATATCCATTATGTATTTTAACTGCTGTTAAAAATTTTAATGGGTGAACTTTGGCCTCACAGGAGATCCATGCCCAGTTGTGGAAAACAGTGGATCAATGATGATCAAAATTTTAGAATTCTTTCAAGATGATAACATAACTGAATTAGAATGTAATGTCATCCTTCACTAAACTACCATATCAATATAAAAAGAAATAATGAATATGAATTATAAATATGTGTTCTTCTAATATTTATAGTCGACTATTACCTTAGACCAGGGGAAAAACCGCTTAGTAAACTAATTTAAATGTCACTTCTATTCTTGTGTATTCCACGAAGAATAATACTTATTCTTTTACGACGTTTAAGTCAATATAATGTAGGGTTAACTGAATTTATTTATCATGCACCTTTACGGTGTTCAATTAAATTTTATTTCAATTAAAATAATCAATTAGCTGACACGTTGTAATGAAAACAGTTCTCGAAACGATATTGTCAATTTGACATATCATAGTATCAGCTGGTCGGCTGACATTTTTATCCACGTTCGCAAATCGTAAATTTAATGCCGCTTCTCTACCGTAATGCGTATATTTGTTATTTTAATTATATCACTAAGCAGGTGTAATCAATCGTTTTTAAACGACTCAATACACTAACAATGTAACAATATTAAAAATAGTATTAAACTCGTGAAAAATGTAACGCCAGTAAAACACTGTACAATTTTTGTGTAGTTCTACGAAAAATCATAAATTTATGTGTAAAGAGATCGTATAATTAGAAAGGTCATTCAAATTTAAACTACAATAATTCAAGGTAATAACTATGGCTTTAAAATGATTACTCGTGTAATTTTGTCATAGAAACTGTAAATATAAATTTTGTCTTATTCAATAATCAGGCACAAATCTAAGTAATTAATTTAATTTTAGTTCTCAATCTGTGTATTTCTCTTTAAATATTATGTAAATCATAATATAAATAGATTTTGTTTTTTTTCCTATTAATATCAATCAGATATAAAAATATATAAATATCTGAATACGAAACGAATACTTCAATTGAATAGCTTCAGGTCCACGGTTTGTTTTTATATATTATACTTGTAATAATTAAAAAAAACATTATTTATTTTGAACAAAAATGAAGATATTAATGTTCAAAAAAAATATTCACAGAACTCTTTTTGAACGTCAATAAACTGCTACCAACTTGTCAAATGCTTATTTTTGGAGAAAATACGACGAAAGAAACTCCAAAGCAAGTATTGTATTTTCTTTTCTATGTCATAAAAGGTAATTTACAAATGCAAGGTATCAGATACTGTACAATGCAAGATATAAGATATTATGCTGTTTTTTTGATTTCATAATTATATATTGTATTGTTATGTGAAAATATTATTATTGAACATAAATTATATAAACAAAATAAAATAAATACTTTTGTGTAATTCATTAAAGTGTTGAACTTAATAAATTAGTGTTTTTTATTATTTTTTAAGATAATCTGACACTGTCCATAGAGAATATAGGATTTCAGAAAACAAATAAAAAAAGGCGGGAGTTGAAAAAAATACAATGGTGGTGCATATAGAAATATGAAAATAAAATTTAAGATTAAGACGATCTTTTAGTGAAACGTTAAAACGAAAACTAAGATAAGTGATCTTACAAATAATAACTTAAATTTTCAAATTAGATTTGCTATTTGGATAAGAGGAAAAATGAAAATATAGCTTATTTAATGTTGCTTTATTTTATTCAAGCAATAATTACATCGTTTGGGTAAATATAGGTAAGTACATACAGAATAAATATAGCTACAGTTTCTAAACATTACCATTACATTGATGATGTGATTACACTGATTATGTATTTGATTTGTATAGCGTGAACATCAAACACAGTTTCCTATTTATTAATAACTACAATTTTATAATTGGTTAAATTTTAAAAGTTAGTAATTTTGTTTATAAATTATTTTTTAACATTACACAATGATCTAATATTATATTTTACGTTACTAATTCCATACAAGTGGAAAATGTCCGCGCAGCGGTCGACACGTGTGCCAAATTTTAAGCTGCCAAATGCCCTTCGCTAAATATGTTTGGATATTTTATTTGCATAAACCCAAAAATATTAGCAATAAAACGACATTAAATACATTAATAAACAATTTACTTATTAAATTTCGACATGATTTAATTAATGTTTTATGTAACAATTAGATACCTTCATATCCGAATGTACGAGTTAATTGCAACTTTCTTTGCAACAGCCAATGAAATCAATTTTAATTTTATTTTATTTTTAATTTATATTGATTATATTTCGTAAAATCAATGCGCCATACGATTAAAGAAAATCAGTTCAAGATAACACGTTGAAGTTATCGGTTTTAATTGATCGTATTACCGACTTAAGCATATTACATCCTTACTGGTTTTACAATCGCCGGAAATACTTTACCGACAAGATGTCACCACGCCAATTTATTAGTTTATTTGGATTTAATTTAATTCATTTATGGCGAATACCCTCAAACAAACTACATTTTCACATATACTTTAGTAGAAATGCATTGTTAAAACGCAACTTCGACATTATTCAGACGCGTAAAATAAATAATATTAATTAGTGATTACTGCATAATATTATATTCCCAACCCTAAGCTATAATTTCATAGATACAACAACACAAGCCTATAATCATGTAACATCAATAGTTTATAATTAGGTAAGTATGTCAAATAATCTAATAATTAATAATTTTGTCTAAATGTAAATTAATAATTAAGTATCTAGTTTACGTAATGCAAACCGGGATAATTCTTGAAATGGTATAAAAGTACATAAATACAATTCCACCAACTGCAATATTTAATGAGACCATCAAAATGATTATCCCGATTTTCATTAGAATCTATGTATCAATAACGCTATTTAAGACAAAAAATATTAATGTTATTTTATTCAATTGATTTAATTTTAATTGATAGATGAATTTAATTAATGTAAAAATATTTCCGGAATAAAAGTTTTTGAGGTAGATCAAAATAAAGGTAGATACATATTATATAGAAAAATATTTTGTTAGTGTGTAATGTTGTAATATTCTTTGTTGTGGATAAGAAATATTAAGAAAATGTATTAATTACCTTCAAAATGTTGATATTTAATATTCAAGCTTGTACGATTTTATTTCTTTTAATTAATTTGATATATAGGTATGTATATATATATTAGATCTTAAACCGTATAATTTTGGAGAAGTTATTAGTAAAGGATAACAGATAAAAATATAATAAAAAGCTTATTTAAAACTATATAAACATTCTCACAAAACCTCCCTGGCTCTTGGGAGGCTTCGTAGAATAAGTATATGGCAAATTATAATGTAATGTAAAATAAAATTAATTTTTTTTGCCTTTTATTTTAATATTATTCTAATCACTTAATAAATATGTTTCTGGTGTATTTTCTTTTACCTTACAGTGGAATTTGTAAATCCTCGATTTTTGGAACGTCATTATAAAGCAATACAAAATGCAGAAAAATTCACGAATAATTCCTGTAAGATATATTTTTAATGTTTTGCCAAATTGACAAGTAGTAAAATGAAAACGTGTTATTAATGTTTATATAATCGGGGCAATTTATATTTTTAATTACATGTAACGGGCACTCACGATTAATACTATTTTAATTGGCGATATCTCGAACCAGTTGTATGGAACATGGTCAGAATTGCAGTGTGTGGTATTTGGGAGTTCAGCCGTGATCATGTTCCAATCGGCAATCCAATCGAAATATCGGTAATCAAAATAGTTTTAATTCTGGGTATCTGTTATACAGAAAAATATACCAATCTTAATCGTTTAGATTCTATAGTTTTTATAAATTACGTTTAGAATACAGTTTTCAGCATTTTGGATTGCTTTTACACCTCATTAAATTGATTATCAATGAATGATTTGGTTTATAGATTGTGTTACGATAATTTAAGAGAAATAAGGGGAAATTAATTATTTTCTTGGTAAAGACACACGTATTGTCTGTTATTATAATGAATTACATAGTGAAATATTTTTTGTGAGACAAAAGGCGGCGTACCTGTTATCAGATCACCACCAATAATTACGTTACAAAAATCGAGTTTCAATGTTTTACTTATCTCTAAAGGTAAATCTAATTTATGTTTCTATAATAGATACACATAATCTAACATTAAAGTGCTGTTCACTGGCAAAATTCGGTTTGCTATAAATTGTTAGTTTATCGAAAACCGATTTGTACGAGAATTTTGAGGCGTGAAATTTATTAATATTTCTATAAGGTATTATCTACGGTTTCCTGGCCAACGGTTCTTTTAATAATAATGTGAGTAAAATTGTTAAAGATCTTTTGAATTACGTTGTATTTAACACTCTACGATTAAAAATCTATCATTTTTACCGTTCCTTTGTACAATTTCTAACTACGAAGCTGTTTATACATCAAGTATACACACAAAAAGATATAGAAAGTGACAAACAAGATTATGATTTCAATACATTGGCCAGTTGCGAATATATGAAAAGACAAGATAGCACAAATACTTACGTAAATTTATCTAATATCAATATTACAAACAACAATTTAATACAAATTTTCGTTTCAAACATTAATCACGGTAAGTATAGATAGGTATTTAGACAAACGGCTATACATTTATTCTTCTAAAACAACTAGAAAATATTTCAAACATTTTCTATAGATAATTAAAAAGTTTTGCAAATATTTCTATATTAAAGTATTCTTCTAATAAAAGTCTGAAATGTAAATATGTACTTTATTAGAGGTATATAATATTGTTTTTGGGATGAGGTTCTCTACGATAACTTCTAAGCTTTGACAAATACATAGACAATAATTATGTAATGTAATGGCAAGAACGTGGCAAGCGTTTAACATCAATAACATTTATTATTTTAATACTTATAGATTAAATTTAAGCAGGGTATTGTGTGGCCAAATAAATTAAGTTTGACCAAAAAATGTGTTGTACGTGAGATACACATCCAAGATTTATATACACTGCTATTTTAAACATTCCCAATCGTAGAAACGTAGCAGCAAATTTTACTAAAAATAACAACTATTGAAACCAATACTTTTGAAAGTTTTAATCACACTGATAAGAGTTATCAATAAGTTAAAGATAAATAGAACGTAGACAAGCAAGTTCGCGTGTAAATTTTTATATAATGATATTTTTAACGAAATAATATATAATTAAAATGCGATGTGATTATAAATTACTTCCCGAAAGTGGAAATATCAACGTGAACCATCTCGTATTTTACAATCATCAACAATCTATGTAAGTATCTAACCAATGCTCTAAAAAGTATTACTCAATAGGAAATATAGAAAAAAGCACAGTTAAACATGCAAATAGGTATTTATCAAAGGTTTACTAGGTATTAGGCTGGAGTTGTACTGAGTAGTATAAAGTCGCTGCATATTTTTCTACTGAATCATTCCAATATGTCAATATTAATGCAAAGGTAGCTTTATGAATAGCATATAATTGTAACTGCGTTTCTTTGCAGTAGTACAATTTATAGAATTAGGATAGTACTTTGCAACAATAATCAATTAACTTGCATAATCAGTTATATATTTTAACATTGTATTGAAAATAGGTATATATTATTACGATTTTGTCCATCTGTTTATAATATACGTATATTTGTTGCGTGATGACTTGTTGCACGTTGTTAAGTAACTATCTATCATCACATACTTTGGACACGGGTTGTTGTAAAGTGGTTTCTGATCTTATTTTATGCCAAATGTCGTCTAGGAATACGGGGCACTATTTTGCACGAGCGACGTTACACATGCTCAGTCATCACTCACTTTTAACAGACGCAGATTAAAAAAATATACAAGGTACAAAAATAAATGCAGTTGCTAAGTTTTTTAAGAAATTTGGTCCAAATCTAAAAAAAAACAAAGTTTTTTTGCTACCTTGAACACAATTTTAAAACTTGGAGATATGGTTTCTTTTCGATAAGCCTTATCTATTTAAATACATAGCAAGTAGCATTTTTGTTCTTCGCCACATTATAAAGTATATATTTTAACAAAGAAAGATCATCTAAAAATATTCTATTCATAATTCAGGTGAGAGTGATAAAAGAAGTCGTGTCTTAGGACGCGTTCATACAAAGATAATTCATCTATTTATAGGATACGTTGCTCGAGATAGATGAGATAGACGCTACGGTTAGAAATATTAAATATTCCTTAATACAAAATTAAAATAATATCGAACATCTTGTAGGGCTTCAGAAGTTTGCGAAGGATGTTAAAAGAAGGTCATATACACGTAGCTGGCAACTGAAAATATAAGGTTTTTGTTATAATCATTAGATATCTATATAAATGTTAACAAGGAATGTTCATTATTATATATCTGTGCTGGTAATCGAGCATGGAACTTGGTTGTCAGACCAGCATTGTGGTGGTCGTATAATCGTTTGTGTCGTTTGACGATATTAAAACCATATTACTATTATGATAATTTTAAAGTATAGCAAAGTAGTCATACTACCTATCTGCTATACAGATAATGACAAGTTATATCCTCGATTATACAGATATCTTGTCCGGGTGTTTGTTTACTTGTTTATATAGGTTAACCTGGTAAAATGAGTAAAACCCTGGTTCAGAAATCGATTGAAAGAATTAGAATTTACTGTTTTTACACATGGAAAGTGTTTAGGGTTTTATTTACCACAATACCTAGGTATAATTATATATCACACTAATGATACACTATACCTCGGTTTTTCCTCCAATGGTGTTTACAGACCTAGAAAATATAAAAATTATGTATTATAGATGTAAAGTTAAAAATACTATACGATAGTAGCAAATTTCAGCAAACCTTTTGTTGTTTAAATAATCAAACAAGGAAATTAAGACTTTGTAGTTTTAAGGTACAATATTGATAGGATCAAAATTTTACCACCCACATAATTACTTAATTCAATCATATATTACTTCTTATTTTGGGACATGGAAATTTGGCTTAAGTTAATTTATTGGCAAGCAATTATCATATTTCATAGCAAGTAGGCCTTAAAGGCATGCTCCACGTTACAATTATTAAAGCTTTTAAATATCTAGTTCCCAATAAGCCTTGCAGGTTGTAATAGGTAGGTATATTATCTAATATATGTAATAAAGATTTGTCTAAGTTCATTAGAAATTAAGTTTAAGTAATGGCAACGACATTTATTATCATACAGATATACATTGGGTCCTTTGGGTCAAGTTTTACATTCTTGGACAGGGTTAAAGTTATTTATAATAAGGATTTTTACTTCAAAGCCATAACATCCAAATTACCGGCATTTCTTTTGGTTGGTATTTGACAAAGTTTAATAATAACCAGATGCGTCACTCACGTAATTAGCCCTATAAAACAGATGAAAATATAACTGCGATTTTATGTGATAATGTCGTATCACGAACCACAGACCAAAAAATCGCGAAAAATTGCAGTTGACTGGCAGGATAAAGAATTTGGTCTGTTCCACTATATGACGGAACAAACCAATATTGTGTATAGATTTCATTCATTATTTTATGGCTTTGGTATATTGTTAATACTAGACAAGAAAATATTTTGCGAAAAGCTGAACTGAATGTGAGCCGACTATCGGTAATGTTTAATTTAATTTGTATAGATTACAATTAAATTAATTATAACAGGAATGATATACAACTGTAAATGATTATTACCCATAGTCAGTCACTTTTAGCATATTTATGTTAAAAGATGTGCGTTCAAATTAGTCATAAGTAGGTACAAATGTTTGGTAAGTGTTCATAGTTATATTAAAAGCTTCAAATCTAAATGAAGTTCTCATATTTGATAGATTAAATATCTAGTCATTAAATTAGTGTACTTGTACTTTGAATATATTAATTGCTTTTAAATTATTTTATAGGTATTAAAAATACCTTAAATTTTAGGAAGTTATACGTCATCACAGACTAACTCATTTTGATTTGGTAATTATATTAACAATTTAATATTGTTTAATGGCCATAGGACAGAACAAACACTATAAAAAGGCTTACGTAGGCCAGTGGAGTACAAGAATACAATACTAGAAAATAAAATGTTTTGCTGGTTGAGTGAAATAGATTTTTATCTATATTCGCTGTATTTTAGTCTCAGTGTGTGAAAGCTCTAATACGCGACTGGCGTTTAACAAGGCGTGGAACTGTTCAAGTAATTGAAGGGTGTGGTGTAGACAATAACGTAACCGATCTATATCTGTTTATATGTCTATTATTATTTCTATAAAAAAGAAGTAAGCGTTTAATTTGTTCCTTTACGGTTCCTATAAGGTTACGGCCTTCCCTCTGTTACTGTGGTCTAGTCCATACAATCCAACCAATTTTGGCTTAAATCGAAATTAAAAGCGTAGAAAGTCAGTCAACTTAGCATCTCACGACGAATTTGAACAGCACATTTTATTCTTGAAATTAATTTTAATTATTTTCAACCTTATTTGACTTATAAAGATTCTTATTAATCCAATTTTTCGATGATTGAAGATTTGGGTATTTTTGAATGTTAAGCACGGAAGTATGAGCAAGGTTCAAAAATTATGTACATATTTTTTTCTATAATGAATGTTTTCTTCTAGCGTCTTTAGTTGTCAAGATCTCAGTGAATTTTATCTACTATACTTTCTCTAGTCAATATAATTTTTCCGGAGACAATATTACGTGACGATAAATAAGGTTGCAGATTAATCAAAATTAATCACAAAACATGTAACAGACACAAAGGCACAGAAATTTATCGAGAGAGACAGATACGAATACACGAAGTGGTAGGTACAGTGAAAGCCAACATTTAGTCCAACAACACAATACATTATCCACTTATAGTCTGTTCAGATATAATGTGTCAAGCCGTAAACGAATTATGACAGATGCCTAAATAAAGTACGTAAAGTAAAAGTTACGATTTCAAACTGATGTAATCGCGGAATTTATGTATTTTCCTATGTTACGATAATTTTTAATCATCAATAACTTTTAGATAGTTGCATGGATTGTGATGATGGTTAATTGAGTTTATCTGAGTTTAGAAATGAGTACCCGTTGCATAGTAAAATGTAAAGTGAAATTATCTATGGAATCATGATTATATAAAAGAAGGAATCGGTGATATTGTGTTTATTGGGAATTAATTAAATTTTACTATTGATAATAACGTTGTATACATTTCTCACATGTAATTAGAATTTAAGAATGAGTATTAATATATATTACATTCATTCATTAGAGTTTCTGGTGCATTTGGGAGTATGAGGATTTATATTTTCCTCCTGGACAATATTACTCAAAAGGGTGGTGAAAGCCGATGAGATGGTGTTATATTTTAACTTTGACCCATAGTACATAGTATAGTTTTATGTATTTTAAAATAAAGAATGAATGATGAAGAGATGACGCTAAATTAAATTCTCATGAGTTTAACTTTTTCCTTAGAGCCAGTAACTAAAAATAATTCCTGCTTTAAATCGCAGATAGATCATCGTTTAAAACAAGATTGTTTTAATACATGATAGTTTTAAAACTTGGTGGTAAGGTAATGGATGCACAAATAGATATAAAAATATGTTTCTGTTTAACCGGGACATATAAGAGAATATTATATACCTAGTCTTATTACTACTATGTAGATATTTTTTGTAAGTTTGTTAATAATTGTATATTATATTTGAACAGACTATACAAACATAGGCTTAAACATTAATTAAAAAAATAACAACATACGTCATCTTACTATCGATAACGTTATAACAATTACTTCTAAAGTAAACTTCGATTACCGATACTGTTCACACAAAGTTGGCTGAAAATGTGAGAAAAAATAATGGCATGATTAGTCTAAAAACTTATATAATGTAAAGAAAATAAGAGCGACTGTTTCTAATGAATGGGACAGGGATAGATTTGTTATAACTTACCGATGATAAGAGCCAAAATAATGATTCCAATCACGGCAGCAATTATCATCATCTGAAAATATTTTATAATGTTAGTTTATGATATGATATGAAATGAAATGCATTTATATAGGCTTACATTAATTTAAATTATTTTATATAGGCTTACTAGGGCACAAATTGTCAGCAACAGTTTTTTATGACCGATACCCTCTTAGCAAATAACTCGTAAAATGCTTGAAAGAGGTATATCATAAAGCCTCGTAATAGTCAACTGCGGTGGCCACCCACGCACTGCAAAAAATATTTTTGCCGCTACCCCCAAAATACACCAACTTGTGGATGGGTGTGAATACGGAATGATTATGATCAAAAGAGAGTATTAGCGCCTTAGTCACTCATATGTTCAATTCATGCGTTCTCCCTTTTTACACATGATGATTACTTTCATAACCCGCCGCAAAGCAACATGTTCTTCATGTATTGTGTTTCGGTTGGGGAGG
>DWON01002112.1:0-21734 GCA_018251015.1 Phocides pigmalion okeechobee
CAAAGATAACAAAAAATACATCAAAGATTAAATAAATCACGCTATCTGGAATGGAACCATTACGGTACAGGCTCCCCGGCATATGCCCGCGCACCTGCCGCCGGCTGCGTCCCACACGTGTTCGATCCATTTGTGTTTGTTTAATTATTCACCATTATTTTTTATCTGTGTTCCTATTTTTGGCTGCATGCGCCTTTAATTTTCTGCCTTAGTAGGGTATAAGTGTTATAAAAAGGTGTTATTATATATTTGAAGTTATTATCCTTCTACAAAAATTGTTTTATATAATTGAAATTTAATTTGTAAATGTTACTCAATTGTATTAATTGTAAATTAACTTTTGTAGGCTACCTAAAATAAAAAGAATTTTGTCACTATTTGATAAAATAAAGTTTCTGTTTACTTTTATGCGATGGCTTCTCGCTCTTTTGACCGTTGAACAACCCAACAAACGTTCTTTCTTTCTTCAATAAAAATAAAATTAAAAAGACGTCATCCATTAGCGTTGTCATAATTTAGAAATATTATGTAGAAAAGATTCCAATATATTTATACTTACTGAATGCGATAAAATTTACATACATGCCGTAAATTAATTCATAAATACATTGTCTTATCAATTAAATATTTACACCACATTTTAAGTACAAATGTACAAAATAAATAGTAAATTTTTGTTAAAAAAATGCGTGTAATGACTAACGTGATCATACTTCCTGTTTTGAACGGCTAAGTCCCTTGTTTCGGTTCTCTATCCCGGTGGCGTCGAGAAAAATTACGGGACGTGAAGTTAACCCGATTTTCTAAATACGTTGTATTAAAATGAAATTGTTTATGACAAACATAAAAATAATAGATCAATTACATTTCCTAATTATTCATGATTCCTATTGATTCTGTTTTTTTTTTTATTATTCATCATAAAAACCGCTATTTATACAAGAAAGCTTTTTTACAAATTACGACAATTAATTGATGTAATTAATCTTATATCCCGTTTTGAGTAAAAAATAGAAGATCAAGTTAGTTATGGTAATATATAATCTCGTGGAATATATAGTCAACCATGCTTCATAAATACATTAAAGAGGTCTTTGTTCAGTTTTTACACATTTGTTTACCAAATTGAGAATTACGTTAGTTTTTGTCCAGCCGTGGGATAACCTTTCCTAGAATACTAAGTTTTGAGCGCTGGCATAAGTAAGTTTGACCGTCACAGCAAATTCCTTCACTAATTGACAAAAATAACAATTCGTCATAGGTTTCTAACAAATATCACAAATTTAATAGTTAAATTGGGTATACATTTTACTAGGGAACGTGGTCACGGCTGAACTGACGTGATTACGAGCCATGAAACTGGTTAGCAATATCAGTAATTAAAGGTCTTTAAGTTATCGTTATTGTCTGCACCCATTAAATGGTAAAATGTATAAATTCTTCGACGAGGTTATTTTGAAATAAAATCCGATTTACCTTTCCACACACAATTACTAAATACAATGAAGAAATAATAAAATCAAAATTAATTGATAATCATGTTTTTGACTATTTTAAGTACTTGATACAAGTTATAGTTTTTAGGGATATATTTATACCCAACTATCTTAAGTGAACCCTTGGTAACCCTTCTAAGTGCTATCTGCAGTATCTATCAAATATTCTGAGCTGCACAGTCAACATGAGTGATTCTAGCAATTTGATTTAATATGTATGTATGTATGTATTATTACTGTTTATTTCTATTGTTACTATATTATTACTATGACGGCCATTACTCTTCACCGTCACTTTACTTGCGCCAGCGTACCTCAATAAAAAAACCATAGAAAATTACATATATTATTGCTGTCAAAAGGCATTGGTCAACCATTTTTCATGTATGACAGATCTTTGTCCATGCACTCACACACACACTTGGCCGCTATCATCTCTCCTGCTTATATCAAAATGTCTTAGCAAATGTTTCAACAATTGCCAAGTTGGCAATGAGGCACTTGTAATCCACCAATCTCCATACATTAGAGATATGTATGTATATACCCATGTATGTATACTCCACGTCGCCACGTAGCGTACTCCTGCATGCGTCAAAACCTTAGTAAATTGAATACCTCTTGCCAAATCAACAGAGGCTGATTCTTCTGTCACCCATGATTACACCAGTAGATTACCCAGATATTGATACAGTAATACCCCGAATGTACGCGATATGTGGGACTGAGATATATCCGCGTAAGTCGAATTCGCGTAAGTAGGGGTACAATTAAATGATTTTAAATTGGGGCTAAAATCTAAAAAAAACGTTTAGAAATAAATTATAAAATACAAAATTGGAATCATTTTTAATGCCGTGTATTATAGAAAAAATGCGTTCTTTGTTAGTTTTCTTGCATTTATATGTCAATTTTTCAACCGCCATTTGATCTTCTGATTGAAGTGGGTCTAAAGACTGATTCTTCAATGTCTTACTCTCCGAAGAATCTTAACAAAAAAATTACAAAACGACGAGATTTGAAAATCGCGTAATTTCGGGTTCGCTTAAGCCGGAGTAGCGAAAGTCGAGGTAACATAAGTCGGGGTAGCGTAAATCGAGGTATTACTGTATTTCAAAATTAGTAGACTTCGCCGGTTAGCGGGTTAGTTGCCAAAATCGAGCTGGTACCTGTAAAGTGTTTACCTCTGTTAGTTCCTTAAGACCTCCGAGGGTCTCTTCCAGCTTGGCGTGTTCGGACTCGTTCGAAGAGTCTTCCTTCCTCTCCATCTATAACGAGAAATTATTTAGCATCAAAACAATATTAAAAAATGTCAAGTTCTGCCCTTTAAAGCTATATTTTATCAGGATTCCTGAATATTTTTCATATACTTAAATTTGGCGATTACGTGTTTGATCTGCTTGGATTTGTAACCTTTTTTCTTTTTATGTGAGAAGAGTATCAAAGGACCATGCAAACCACCTGACGTTAAGTAGTCGCAGCCCATAGACATCCACGTACAACAACAAACACGACTGAAATCCTGAGCTCGAACGTAGATGCGTTGCTACTTCTCAGGACTAAGATGGTCGCACTTCAAAGTGTAGCCGGCAACCGCATCTCCAACCGAAACTCAAGTAATACTTTATGGTGGATTATGAAGGCGGCGGTGGTACCAACCCAGTCGAACTACAGTTCTCCCACCCTTAAATGTGGCTAATAACCATACCTCCAACCAAAAACAAGAACTGCCTTACTATACTACTTATAAAAGTACGGCCACCAAAAAGACATATTAAATAAATATAAGCAGTTCATATTTCGTAAAAATAACGGAAAACATTTCACAAATCTCCACTTATCTTTATGTAAAATCGGAGTTACAAAACAGTTTTCAAAGTAAATAAAGTAATCTGCGACAATGCCTTTCTAATGGCTGTTTGAATAAATACTTTGAAAAAAGAACACAAATAACAACGTGACGAAATGACCACGTGACCACGTGACCAAATCATCACGTGACCACGTGACCAAATCACCACGTATGCCCTTTGTAAAGAATTGCCTTTAAAAAGTTGAAAAAAACCTTTTTTCATTTCTTTAAGATTTACAACTTTTCAACGTGACAAACGTTGGGGGATACATTTTTTATGGAATTATCGGCTTTATTACTGAACAGTTAAGTATTTGAATTGCCTGCAGCGTAGCGTGACTTCCGAAACGTTGTGACCTTTCGAAACGTTGACAAACCCGCCCTCATAATAGTATGGTCTTATAATATACGTAATTGTTATTATTGTGCACCCGACTGCTCCATCTCAATTGTCACGTGCAAGGATGTAAAAACTAGTTTGAGCACGTGGCGTTTCTCAATTCGAAGACGATATTGTAATACATTTTTTTATTTCATTTTGTAACTAACGACCTATTTAATTTTACCTGAACTTCGTATAAAAAGGAAGGGTGGTCCTAGTTGGTTACGCATTATATTCGGTTGCGTCGCAGTACACGGACAGCTCTCTGTTCCTGGCCCTTTCTATTGTCATTTAGTGATGTGATTGCTATTATGATTGTAACACTAGATTGCCGTAATGGTTTCATTGAATAAGTCGCTAACTTCATATTTGGTTTAGTCTTTGCAGAAGCGCTTCTGATGCCCGAAGCACCCCCTATATTTCTATATGTTTAATATTCTTATATTCGGGTAATAGAGTTTATATTTACTTATATTATTTTTCGTTCATACATGTTTGTGGTCATTACCAAAACGCAAAAACTATTTCTTTTTCACCCAATTTCCAAAAAGAACACTGTAACTTATTATGCACCAAAACCTACCTCAAGAATCTCTCTAACTATTCTTGAAACTGTGAGAAAATACGTTCAGTACTTTTTGAGTCTATCGCGAACGGACAGACGCGACCGGGGACCTTGACTTGTAATATTTTAAATGCAATTACATTTTCACTACACTAACGCATTGGGCAAGTTTCTAATGTTATATTCATCAACTTAATTATTTATTTATTGCAATAAATTTATTTATTTATTACTCTCAATAAATTATGCAGCATTATATAGGAAGTGTATTGTATTGTATTGTATTGTATTGTATTGTATAGTATTGTATATTTATATTGGAAGTAAATCTATGAAGGAAATAAAAAAAAATTAACTTCTGTATAACCCGTTTTCATACAAATTGTCAACCCTTATTTTACCCCTTGGGTAATAAAAGAATATGTGTATGTATGTACTTAGTTACCCTATATGCAATATCAGTGAATCTCTGTCTGTTAGTCACTTTACCCTTTTATATAATGGACTAGCTTTGGCCCGCGGCTTTGTTCATGCTAAAGTCGATATAACGATACATTAATATATACCTTGTAAACTGTATATTGCTACTCTAATATCAGAATTTCTAAAATTTCTCTTTTGTGCTCACTTAGATTTTATAACGAACATATCTGCATAGTTTTAGTATTCTAGATTCAACGGTTTCGGCTGTGTGTTAGTCTGTCTGTCAGTCACCTCTTTCATATATTTATAGTAGTAAATTGCTGTTTCTAAGCAAAAATATCTATACAAACACGGCTAGTTAAATATACCTGTTTCAATGGGGCGCCGGTGATTAGGGTTGCCACTCTTAATTTTTAATTATTTTATTTATTCAGGTAAATATACTCTACACTTCAAAAATAATGAAGTACGAGAAAATAAAGATTTGGGCAGGTGGTAGATTTGCAGTTCGACCGGGGAGGATTCCATTGCCACCTTCATAATCCGTCGTCGCAAGTCTAGTATTTCGGTTGGCGGTGTGTTGGCCGGTTATATTTAATCGACAGATCTCTGAACCTTATAAGCTTTAGTATGGAGTATAACGAAGCCGTGAAAATTAGCAATGATATTCATTTTATAGAACTTGCGAAAAACTTTAAAAGGATTTTTATATAAATAAAAAGTAAAATGTTTTTTTTGACATAACATACTTTTCTCTACCTTTAATTTGTATGTAACCAACATCGGTGTCGATGTTAGTTAATAATTAATGAAAAAATATATAATAAATAAATAATACGTAAATTAAAAATTAAATAAAAAAATAATAACTGAATGAATAAATCTAGAAATAAATAAATCAATTAATAACTAAATAAATAAATTGCAAAGCTAATGTGGCATCCCTGTGGCAACTCACGCATTCAACCCTACGTACAGTTGGATAATGGTTTTCACTTCGTTATATAGCCTCCGCGTGACGTCCCTTTCCCTCCAGCTAGCAACGAAAAGGACGGCGGCTGGACCAACGTGGACAGAAGATTAATCACGGTAGATTATTTTAAGGACGCTCCAATCAAACGCTCCATTGCCTCTTCGGGAGCGGACGCGAGCTGGCATTTCCCGAAAATTGAGAAAAACAATTTTTCATAACATTTTACTGATACAAAAGCTTTCATTAGAGATGTTTACAACTGTGCGCTTTTTTGTTCACCTTGCGCCCTCTTTTAACGCCTGAACCACAGCGCGAACAATAGCGTTGTTCGAGTTAGAAAAATAGCGCATGCCGCTAGCGCACGCTAATCCGACAAAGGTTGGTGGGTCCGCGTGCGACATTTCGTACATTTTATCAAGTACCCGGGACTCACGATTACCGATTTTTAAATTTTTCGCTGACTGCCAGACATGTAAATGGTTCAAAATATAGGCAATAAAAAAACAAAATCTGTTACTCGCGAGTACCTATTACGTAGTAAAATATATAAATACCACAAATATATAAGTTTAAAGTCATAGTTTCCGAACGAATTTCCGAATGAAATTATGTATTCTTCATAAATGAATATAATTTAAAGGTGGTAGAGCCATTAGAGCTCGCCCGGGGCGGCACCACCGCCACCCTCATAACCCGCCGTAAAGCAACATGTTCTTCATATATTTTGTTTCGGTTGGGTAGGTGTGGTTGCCGGATACACATTATTGGAGTCTACCATCTTAGTCCTCAAGAGTAGGAACGCATCCGCGTTCATCCTTAAATAGAACTTGTGTTCTATGTTCTATGGCTGTCCATGGGCTGCAATGACCATTTTACATCAGGTGGCCTGCATGCCCGTTTCTTACTCTTTAATAAAAAAAAAATTAAACATTTCTAAGTACAAAAACCAACAAATGTGGCATAATATGGACAAAATATAATATTAAAATATTGTTAATTAATAAGTCGCAATTTATTGAATTTAATTGAAATATTTTGTTTCACTATAATATATTTACATACCCTCCATGAATGTCAAGGATACAATGTAAAATCGGTACATCGGCTTTGAGCGCCTGTAGACTGACGTTGACTGGGAAACAAAAAGCGGCGGGAAACACTCGGCACTCTTTTGAAATAAGTCCTTGATAAATAAACATTACACAGTATAACTTTAGAAAGATAGTGAGCACACGAGACAGCTAATCGTGTGTATCAGAATCTCTCCGCTGTCATCTGCACACAAATTCGAGTAAATAAAACTATTACATGGGAAATAAAAATAGTCCGGTGATATAGGTTCAGTAGGCTTTCTTGTCATTTAAATGGTCCTTAATGTCATAATATGCTTTTCGACATAGGACCTGTTTTACAGTTTAATATCAATATGTATATGATATGGAGATTGCTTTCTCCATATTATGTTATATGTCCATGTGATTCCATAAAATATTGTCTTTGATCTTGGTACTTTGAAACATTGAAATGTTTTTCCGCCGGCTTTTTCTCCCGGTCAACGTCAGCCAACATGCGCTCAAAGCCGATGTACTGATTTACATTGTACCCTTGACATTTATTAAGTGTATGTAAATACCTTACATTGAAGTTAAATATTTGTATTTGAATTAAATATATTTATGAAAGATGCTAAATTCTACGTAATTTTGTACGATAAAGCTTCCTTTTTTTAGTATTGGGGCGAAAATAAATCTCAAAATGTTATAAAACAAAGTCCCCCGCTGAGCCTGTCTGTTCACGATAAACTCAAAAAGTACTGAACGTATTTTCTCAGTTATCAACATCAGGTGTGAATCCTAAGGAAGGTTTTGGGGCATAATAAGTTGTTTTATTGTAAACTGCCTAAGAAAATAAAAAGTAAAATTCAATACAGTAACTCAGTCGTCGTTCGCAATAGATGTTTCTAATTGTTAGTTTGTGCAAGTAGGTAATGACTGGATACATGTATGAAAGAAAAATAGTATAAGTATATATAGAGTCTATTACCCGAGCTAAGCTGGGCCGGGTCGCTGTTATAAATATAAATCGTTCGTTTTAATTAATAGAGTAAGTGGAGCTTTAAAGCTTAAAGCAATAGAGTTAGGGCAATACAAGGAGAGTCCATTTTTATCGGCACTGCACTCGCACGTTATCGACCACGTCATTTTAATTACGACGCTGCGTTGCGGCAACGCACGCTAAGCGTTATTCATCAAAACGCAACGCAACCAGCCGTTATGAGATCTGTCTAATAGTCTAGGTCAGCGATGCCCAAAGTTGACTAAGGAGCAGGACAGAATTATGGAGCCTTTTAAAATTTTGTCACAGAAACAATAAAGTCAGGATATAATTTGGTTGTGCATTTCTTCTTTAATTCGATTATGCTAACAGACAAATGGATATTATTTCATTTGTTAATTAATAAAATTATTTTTCCCAACAAATCTTCTCACGATTATCGATGCCGTTAGTGACAAGATAGGCTCAAAGAAGTTACGTTCATTATTCAGCGGGAATGCGACTGGCGTTCTTTGTATCACACATGACCACGGACTCCTTTCAGATTATTTAGATTAGGTTTTTATTATAATTAGTTTTAAGATCTTCATTTTTGCTCA
Source organism: Phocides pigmalion okeechobee (assembly GCA_018251015.1). Taxonomy (NCBI): domain Eukaryota; kingdom Metazoa; phylum Arthropoda; class Insecta; order Lepidoptera; family Hesperiidae; genus Phocides; species Phocides pigmalion. Next base: position 8,346 of record DWON01002112.1, read on the forward strand.
ATTTGTTTGAATAAAATAAATAATAAATAAAATATTGAAGTACCTTTTAAGGCTGTATGTGGATGTTATCGAGATTAGCGACAGCAAAATTAGAAACCATACTTGTTTGCTGCTCTTCTTATATAAAAGAAGTGTTGCGGCACGGACAGTTCTACGTGCTCAAAGTTTGATTTAGTCACACTTAATCAGCTATTATTAGTATTTCTCAGACTTAACACTTTCCTGCGACGTACAACACTGCTGTGTATTGCGCAGCACAACTAACTTCAGGCTTGTACCAACTCAAGCGCTGTTTATATCGGCGTTACAAGTATAGGGACGGACATTACGTCTCTACATTCATAGATGATAGACAGATTCTAAAAATACTATATTTCAGTGAATTGTCGACGCACCCTCAGTCTCAAGAAATAAGCTCCAGTGAGCCTCCTGCAACGTTGGCTCGATCTAATATATGAGCGCCGCAGCCAAGGTGTTAATTAGTCATTATTAATATTAGCCAGACTTAATTTAATTACTTAGGATAGATTCAGGTTGAGAACCGCTGTACCTAAATCGACTACCGCCGCCGCCCCTATGCGCGGAAATTAAAAGATTACCACGCTATGGTATATAAACTACTTTTACATTTCTGGGATCTTTATGTAGGATCCAACGTGTATATTATTGATATTTAATTTTAATATTTACCGTTTGTATTACTGTAAACGACTAGTTTCTGATTTTGCTGTCGCTATTTATAATAAAAAACCTACCATAGACAATCTAAACGGAGTCCGTGCGTACAGCATGGCACAAAAAAAGCTATCTGCACTCCCGAGTTGAATAGCGATCGCAATTCTCTCTTGTCACCGGTGACATCGATCAGGCGTGGCACTAATTGTTTGAAAGACTTTTTGGCACTGGAACCCCATGGATCGAAGGTTTCAAAGCCGGAACAAACACGTAATCACTGCTAAGTGGAACACATTTGCGCCGCTTGGCTTCTGCAGCCTCCGCAGCATCGCGGGTCGCACTTCACGCCGCGCATCATGTAGCGCCATCTATTAGCGAGAGATAGATCTACAAACGTACTTTGGATTTTATCGGAGATAAATAGTGCCTAGACTCCAGAAACACAGTAGCGTACGGGAATCCTTATCTGCTTCTGCCGGAGATCTATTGTTTATTCTGAGTCAGCTGTTGAATGTAAGTTTGCTTTACAATGACGGACAGACAACAAATATACATAGTTTCCACTAGATGTATCATGGAATATCTGAAGACCAACGTGCCAAGAGCGCTGGCAACAATCTCGCGTTGAATAGTGATGCAATTTTCTACGCAAGATATGAACTAACCCCCTTGTCACCAAACGTGGTACTTTAATTTATTAGGGTTATGTACAGAAGTTTTTTTACATTAGTAGAGTAGCAAATTGGCATATCTGGTTTCTCCTCTCATATAAAAAGAAAAAATTCCGAGTTCATTCCCCGGCCAGGCAGCAATCGTTAATTATAAATAGTAGTACCATGTCTATAAGGTTACGTAATTATTAATTTAATTTTTCAAACGATTTCGTCAATTTATTATTGACCTTTACGTGATATGCCTGATTGGCATTACCGTTTGAACTTTGAAATACTAAGTTCTAGGTATTAGAGCAACATTTACCTATTTCTAGACCATAGGTAAATGTATCAAAAATCGACTCTTTTGTACAAAAATACAAATTTTTTAAGACCGTGTTTTCTTATGCAACGAGGTAAAATTTTTAAGGAACTTGTACCGAGGTTCGAGCCTGCAGTTTACCAGATTCTATGTGTCAGTCGGACTGTGAAGGTCTGTAACACATGCACTATAGCACAGGAGAATCAGTACCGTCAACTACAGATAAAACATTAATCAAAAATAGGTATTTTTATATAGGGTTCATTTTGGAAAATGCAGATCTGCTAATCGATCGGGGAGGTACCGAGGAAGGATTATGCAGTCCGTCTGACGTTAAATGAGTACATGGATATCTGTAAACAAGTGTATGTGGTTTGAAATTGACCACAGATAAAATATGAGACAGAAGTACAATATTTAGCGTTCCTTATTTCAAGAAATTTAAAAGGGATCTTTATGGGATCTGTTCATGTTTGTTGTTCCGTCCGTCCGTCTTTCTGTCTGTTTATTCGTCTGCCCGTCTGTCTGTTTGTCTGTCTGTCCGTCCATCCGTCTGTCTATCTGTCTGTAAACAATTCTCTTCAACTGACGAGTTATCGCCCGAAAAGAAACGACAAAAGATTGACGAAACAAATTTCATCAATCTTTCGTCGTTAGCTAAGTACAAATACTTAGCTCGTGGATTACACAGTGGTCATATTCGCAGGTGAACCTTATTTGAATGTCTTTGACCGTTAATCAAGGCTTTTATCAGTCACGAACAGCTAATGCCTAAGTGCCGTTACTTTCGTCCTTGTCATTTGTATGTGAGTGCGTCGGCTCTTTGTGAGTTCGTGTCTGCGAATATAGTAGAGCGGTGCTATAGCTTGCTACGTGCTAAGGAATTAATAAAAACGCGGATGTAGTAAACGAGTGTGCAGTCCAGTTGATGACTGATAATGATGACTGCCGCTGATGGACCTAACTGATTTATATGTATAAAAGAAGGCTGAAAGAATCTAATTCCAACACTTTGAAGGCTGAAAGAATCTAATTCCAACACTTTGAAGGCTGAAAGAATCTAATTCCAACACTTTGAATGAACGTTCATATATTACATGGATACAGGATTGCCTGAGGCGGCACTAAACTGGAGTTCTTCTCTCTAGACTGGAAGGCGCCGACAATTCACACAAACATTGTATTTTTAGCATCAGTGTAGCATTCACGACTACACGACGTAATGTCCGCCTTCTGTCTTGTAGCGCCGACGTAAACACAGCACTTTTGCTCACCCATAATCCGTATAGATTTATTTCCGTACGTACACAACAGGTGAGTACAAGTCGCAAGCGCGTTACGTCCGGAAACACAGCAGCCTTGTGTGCCGCAGGATAAGTGTTAAAATGGAATCTTTTTATCAAATTTTAAACATTATTTCTATATAAATTATAAAAGAAATACCCTCGGTTTATTTCTTAACTTTATTGCAACTAAAAATATTAGAAGCTATAGAAGCGATAGATTCCCGCATGGGAGCCCAGAATCTCACTACAATATCACTTACCAGTAGCATCTGAGAGCTTATTTTGAGATATTTCTCAAAGAAATATTCTAAAGTATTCTTAAAGCTGACTACGAACATAATGACGTGCAATTATAGAGTGAAGCCGTTTGCGTCAATAAAGCGCCTTATCTGACGCGGAGCTTATTGAAGGCACTCATTACTGGCGCTTCACACTGCGCGCGTTTAACACTTTCCCTGCGGCTGCAACACTGCTGTGTAATGCGCGACGCGGCGCTTCCGGCTGCTACACACCTGTGTTGTACGGACAAATCTGTATGCATTTCGGGCGAACAAAAGTTCTGTTTACGGCGCTACAAGGCCACGGGCAGACATTACGTGTCTGTATTCGTAGATGATAAACAGATGCTAAAAATTCAATATCGTAGGCGTATCTGCAGTCTACTCAAATAAGCTCCAGGTTAGTGCTGCCTCCCGCAATACTGATCCGATCTAATTTATGAGTGGAGCAGTCAAAGTGTTAACTTATACTCGCGATGTCAACAATATTAAGGAGCTTACACCGTCATCACCAGAGTACCAAGAACAGGAGTTTATACGTTGCAGTGCCTCTTAGATCGTCTTTTTATTGTTGCCTTCACACGACATACTCTATTGTATCGAGTACTAAGATGTTTGAAGATTTTTTCGCTGTCTCTTTTCTAACACGACTCGTTACAAGTCGTTGGTCTATTGACGTCCAAAAAGTATTTTGTACAATACTTTAGAATATTCATATAGAAAGGTGGGAGAACTATAGCTCGACCGGGGAAGTACCACCGCCGCCCTCATAATCCGCCGTTAAGCATTACTTGTGTTTCGGTTGGAGGAGTGAGGAGTATACATTCTCAAACTTATTAGGTCCAGTAGCCTATACGATGATGTATTACGTAGGAGTGACGTAGACACCAAGTCGCCGCGTGCCAACCGCCACAGATCTGGTAATCTGGCCAAGCGCTGTATAAAAACTAGTTGCCTCCGCAATCATCTTTTACGGTTGAAACGGGCGCCGCTAACTGATTGTTTAACGAGAGGAATGTCATCAGAATATGAATGTCTGTTAGTCTTGCCAAGTGTAAATAAAGTTATGTAAAGCAGACAATTACTTGGATTTGCAAGATTTATGCAAAAAATACTTTAACAATGTTGGTTCTAACTTTAAAACATGCCTTAACAATGTTACTTCTAAAGCTATAAAATGCTATAAAAAGTTAGTTAGAACGCCCTATAAGTTCTTCCATAAAATTGAAGCAAACGACCATGCCGTCCATCTGTTGGTTTGTGATATTTCTCTATGGATATTTGAATACCGCATACAAAACCGAAGAGATGTCCTTTATATCGACATACATACATATATTGCATGGAGACTGGAGGAGTGATTCTGTAAGATCTATTCATAATGAAAATTTTACAAAGTTACACTGGAGAGTGGAGTCTGCGCTGACTTATTTTATTCAAAATTTCTTTACATGAATGGCTATGGGCTGTAAACGGACTAGGTGATTTTTGATATTCCCCATCCTCTTTTGGTGAGATGATATAAGATTTGGTGAAAAATTTAGTTCATTTGGTTATATAAGAAATTTGCTTCATTAAGTGTATGTAAATACCTTACAATGAAATAAAATATTTTAATTTGAAACTCTTTTCATTCATCTTACGAGGGATTGTTCAAAATGAGTACATTTAGTGCAAATAAGTTAATCATTTGTGACTTTTTAATGTGGATGATTGGACAGCTATCGCGACCCGGGTAGGCACCGACTCGCCAGTAAGCCTTGGCGGGCTCCAACGCCGGGGCACCCCTGGGACTGGAGCTCCTCTGGGACTGGGGCTGGGGGCACCATACTTGAGTGATGGAAGTGCTACCTCCCCGTTCCAAACACAGCTCCATCTATTGGTAATTAGACAGATAGTCCAACTTTATGTATTTGTATTGTGTCAGACAAATCGCGACGGCAATGTGTTCCGTTCTTACGATATTTGCACGAACCGCTAAAGGTTTCTCCAAAAGTAAATTGCTCTGTTATGCCTCGGCCACATTAGCGAAGTGAACAAATCAAGCTTCAAGTTTTTGTTCTAACATGTTTTAAAGTTGTTGATAAAGAATTAGTTTTATATTAATTAGGATTTTATTGTTCACTAGCTGGTGCCCACGACTTCGGTCACGTGCTCTAAGGACAAAAGTTTTCACACACTATGTACATACCCGCGTAAGTTTCAAGTGATATAACTTGTTTATTTATTGGCCGATTGACAGGAGAACTCTAAATGTTAAGTGAAGCGTTCTGTAATACATAAGGGAAAAACAGTTAAGCAGTAAATAGCTTAAGTTTCTGAGATGAGCGTCTACAAACGCATAGACAAACTACAGACAGCGATCAGTTAAATTTTAATATTTCTATAGAATGTTTATCTGGATTAAATATTGTTATGTATGTCAAGGACTTGGATTGGATACATTTACCTAATACGCCTGAGATAGAAACATTTACCTGGATTAGGTATTGTATGTGGATTAGTTGGATTAGGGACCTTTACCTAATACGACTCAGACTACATGTACCTGGTTTAGACAATAATAAGTATGTGAATGAGTTCGTTTTGGTTCCTTCACCTAATACAGCACTAATAGAAACATTTATCTGGATTAAACATTTATCAACATAAACATTTGGATTAAGTGGATTAAGAATATTCATAACGAGCTTTTGCACGCGACTTCGTTTACGTGTTACATAACGTCCTTTTTGTTAGCCGATTTAAATGAAAAAACACAAAATGTTAAGTGAAGCCCGTCAATATAATCCTGAACTGCATTCAAATCGGATAAGCTGTTTCTGAGATTAACGTGCACAAACATACAAATATACAGACATGCAGACAAAAAGACAAAATTAAAAAGATTATTTTCTGTTTTCTTGCTAAAATAAAGGTATTCCATTATGAATTTTCAAACATGTTTGCCATGTACAGACAGCGATCAGTTATAGTTTTATTAAATGTACTATTCTATACATCTATACAAATATAGATATATGTATTATACATCTATATCTATATAGATGTATATATGATATGATATGATATGGAATAGATATGTAGATAGAAGATAAAACTTATGATTAGTTTTACAGTACTCTGAATGTTCGCGTCAGTTGTGAGCAGAGGCGTTCGAGCCCGTGGCCCAGTGCGGCCCAAGCGTTAGGGAAAGTGTAGCCACAAGATAAATGACTCGAGTCAATTTGAAGCGAGCAACCATCAATAAAGAGATGCGGGCTCGCTGTACTAGATTATTACTATTTAGACCCGTCTTGATAACAACGGGTTATTTATTTATTTTGTGTTTTACTCACTAAATCGTTTATCCCTCCTAGCTTAAATACCTCTAAGGCTCTAGAAATATTTCTTAAAATGGCTGAGATCTTTTTTCGCCCGTAAGAAGATTTTAGCATTTATCATCCTTCGCTCTCTCTAGTTAGGATGTCGTGAGATTTCGCGAAATATACCCTCCCCTCTCCTGGAATACCCCTCCCCCGCCGTAATCACACGTAATATTTTTCAAGATGCTTACCTTACCTTTACAGGAGCATCCTGTAATTATTTATGTGAGACAATTTTGGGCTTGTGTCAACCCCCTCCACTTATACCGAGATGCCGTGACATTTGGCTCAAACCACTTCAGGTAATGTTAAGTTAGATTTTGAAAATCCTTATTAACTTAAATACATTAATAATAAACCACATTTTAATGCAGGAGTATTTATTTTATCTAACTTATTTTTTGTTGCAATTTTACATTCTTTCTTACAAAAAAAACCATGCTGTTTATAAAGACCTGCTCTTCCATGTGAGATTGAATAAGATTCGTCTCTATCCCTGCCTTCCTAATTGCATATATCTACAATAATTTAATAATTAATATGACTTTTAATTATCTATAAATCATTAGTATATTTTTTTACTAAACTATTTATATTCTGCATACAGAATATATAATATACATATTCTTATATATTCTCTATACATGTATTATTTGTTTAAAATTCATTTTGTTTTTTACAAATTTATTTTAGACTATTTTTTAAAACTATTTCTTACCTCAACAGACGTAACGATTTGGATATGATGTGTTCACAAGGCTCATTGGGTTGGGTTGAGTTGTAATTAGGTGTGGCGGAAAGGAAAAACTGAATGGGACTTGCTTGTATGGTACCATACATACATACACACAGACAGGTACACACAGGCCCGAGCCGGGGAAGCTCCCCGCGTTGTACCCGTGCTAGATAACCAGTTGTGTTCATTTCGAGATCCTGGTGTTCTATACAAGCATACAAAGAGGCTGTGGCTTCTTAGTGGGTGGATATCCAAATTAACCCGTAATCTCTTGTACTATACTGGGAACCTTTTAAAGGTTTCCCCCCGAGACAAAAAATGGTTTAGTTCATGATACAATGGACTTATTTCCGGGTACAAAGTACACCGCGACTGGGACTGAGTACACGCCCTGCCGTTCGGTGATGTCTTTAGATTTATTATCATCAGGACTTATTTGCAGGGGCACGCAGTGCTTCCATAGGTAATTTCAAAATATCAAAAATTTGCCATAAAACCAAAAAAGATTAAATATTTGAAAAAATAACTTTGAAAGATTTTTTTTTATTTTTATAGGTCATAATCATCCAATTATCAAAAATATGGCCTTAAAACTTTCAAGAGTTAGCGTGTCCCTTAACAGAAGTGGCAAAAAAGGTCCGATTATCATTAGTACCATATTTATGCGAGATGAGCAGAAACTTAATCAGTTGGCTCGTTTGACACCTCATGGTTAGTTTCTATAGCCCATGGACAACATACAATGTCAAACAGGACTGAAGTCCTATATGAAGTCGTTAGTAGATGCGTTGCTACTAAAGACTGATGTAAGTAGAACCCGCACCTCTCGTACCGAAATGCTAGAGTTGGTTGGATTGTGAAGGCGGCGGTGGTACCATCCCGTTCGAAATAGTTCTATGCCTATCTTCCATACATTACTGTCGACATCAGCAATCTACTGTGTTTAAGTTTTTTCTTAGAATTAGAAGAGTTAGGCTATAGTCCATCACGCTAACCAGAGCCACGAGCCAGCCTTAACACTTTCCCTGCGGCGACAACACTGCCGCGGCTTGTACACACTTGTGTTGTACTTACCAATCTGTGTAGATTACGAGCGAACAAAAGTACTGTGTTTACGTCTGCGCGACAAGATTTGGGGCGGATATTACGTCTTTGTATTCGTGGATGATATTTCAGTGAATTGTCGGCGCATTTGCAGTCTACAGAAATAAGCTCCAGTTTAGTGCCGCTACCCGTAATATTGACGCGATCTAATATATGAGTGCCGCAGTCAAGTGTTAACACCTACGAGAAATTGGTGAAGATGTTTCCGGTATACAAGTTTCCTTCGCCGTTTCACACACATTTTCACCTCATTCTTCACCGTAAACATATTTAATCATTAATTTGTGATATCCATCTAATTAAAAAGGATGAGAGATGTAACCCTGGGGCCTGCATGTATGATACCGTAATCCTAGCCACTAACCTATCACTGTTTCCCACCCATTTTCTAACATAAATAAACACGCTTTATAAGACATACAACTAAAAAAGTATAAATAAGAAAAAAATGCATTGTAAAAAAAAAGTGTGCGGTGCCTTTTCAGTGATCTATTGACACCATCCATTTCATTTTTTTTTCATATTATTGCATTGTCACCAGTCCTTGATACGTGTGCAAAGTTTCAAATTAATCAGACTTCTGGAAATTAGTGACAATTATGCTCAAAGAATCCGTTACATACACACATACATAGATACAGCTCAAGCTAAAACATGTGTGTTAAAAAGAAGTTAAGCACACAATTTCTTTTCCGACAAACATTTCCATCGCTTTGATTCTCGAATATTTTCATTTATACAAATAGGAGCTTCTACGTATTTCTTTTTATCTTTTTCTGTCTGTGCTTCGGAACCAAATATCTCGCTTATTTATCTGACCAATATCGTTGCGGCCTGACTAAGTTTCCTGGATTCGACTCCCTGCTTAACTTTTAACCCTTTAACTGCGGCGTACAAAAGTGTGTTACAGGTTGTACACAAGTCTGTATGGATCACGGACACAAGTGCTGTGTTTCCATCGGCGCTTCAAAACTTAAGACGGACATTAAGTCTGTGCATTAGTGGATGCTACACCGATGCTAAAATACAATATTTGTGTGAATTGTCGGCGAATCTCCAGGCTAGAGAAAAGAGCTCCAATTTAGTGTCGCTTCCCGCAATTCTGACTCATATATTACATATGAGTGGCATAGCAAAAGTATTAATGTGAGAAACTCTTCTCATCGGGCAAGAAAAAAATCTAACTTAGTCGCTACAACCCATGGAAAACATAAATAATTTAGGATCGAAGTCGTATCAGAGCTGGTACGCAGAAGCGTTGCTACTTGAGTACTAAGACGGTCGCCTTGCTTGTAAGTGTTATCGACAACCGCACCTCTCCAACCGAAACACAAGAGTTGCGTCACTGCGGATTATGAAGGCGGATAAGTGCCTCCCCGTTTGAACTATAGTTCTAGCACTTTGCTTCTTGATCGTAATTTTCTTATCATAAACTAGTTTTAACAATCGTAATTAATACTGGTAATTAATAAATAGTTCTGAAAATACGAAAATCGAGTTTTATCTGCTGTTTTGATCGCACGGAAGTCGGTATAACAATACTTACATACATATATATATACCTACATAACTACATACATAGAGACTTTCCACTCGTATTATACCACGACACCTCTTAGGAGTGATGGATTTCCAAACTTAGTACTACTAACTCACTTAAATTACTACAGTGTAACCTCGATATAACAAATTGCATGGAGATAAGTAAATATTCATTATATCAAGTAATTCGTTAAACTGAGATTTGTTATATTGAGGTATGTTTGGTGTAAAATTTGTTATAAAGAGGTAAAAAATAGTTTTATTCGCGAAACCTGTCGCGACTGAATCACATATCGAGGTTTTGAGTTGACAAAATTCGTTAATTAGAGGTATTTACAATTTTCTGATAATTGAGAATTCGTTATAAAGAGGTAGTTCGTAAAAATAGTAATGTAAAGGTATAGTTTACATTAATTCTTATGGACAATTCAAGGGGATTACGAAACATTAGTTTAATCGAGGAAGTCGTTATATTGAGGTTGCACTGTACTACTTATGCTTTATTAAGAATCTGTGTGCAAGATCAGGGTTCTGGCTTCAGCAGTTTTAACTGTGCATCGATCTCTGGGTCTATCTTTATTCTTTTATATACAGACTAGTGTATTTACTAACAAGATGGATCTTATTTACCACTTACCACTACAAGGCACACAAACTCTGCTATAGAACTAGCTGGCATCTACTTGCTCGATTTTAATTTAGATAATGGCGTCTATCTTTGATGTCATGCACAACTCTATCGATGTCTTTGGTAGGACAAACTCAATCATATAATGGACTGAACCGTCCAGTGTTTGTATAAACCGTTAGATCTCTTAGTTTAGATTGCTTTGGCGGGTTATGTGGTTTCCATCTACTAGAAAACCTTTTCAAGGTAGGAGAACTATAGTCCGACCCTGAAAGGAGGGAAGCGGTGGTACGCCTCCCTCTTAATCCGCTGTTAAACATTACGTGTTTTTCGGTTAGAGAGGTGCGGTTGCCGGCTACACTTTGAAGCGAGGCGACCATCTTAGTCCTCAAAACTGGCAACGTATGTACATTCGAACTCAGATAAGATTTCAGTCGTGTTTGTGGTTGTACGCGGATGTCTACTACTTAACATCAGGTGGTTTGCATGCTCGTTTGCTACTCTTCTCACATATAAAAAGATGGGTGGAGCGGTGGTACATCCCCGCTTGTAATGTAGTTTCAATCCCTCGCAACACTTGCAATCTCTACCTCACATCTCTGGTATATTGTGTGTCGACAGAACAAAACACACTGTCATTATGTACGTAGACACTTACTATTGAGCCCGGTTTTAAATAATTAGTATCCATAATTAATCTGATTATACATATATTTCTTAACTTAGTTTAACTTTTACTTAGTTTAAAAAACACGTTTATTAAGTTTTATTATAATTTAAATAAAATAAAATATAATCTATAGTTGTAATAAATGAAATCGTGTCAAATACGCTTCACTGTGAACTACAAAAAGACTACAAGAAAAAGTAATAAAACAAATAAAGTTATGCGTAAAAGCGAATGTTTTGTTGAGGTGATATATTGACCTGATTCACTGACAAGCTAGGCGACCTAGTCTTTACTAAATCCTATACCAGAGTTACAAGCTCCTTGAAAGTCCGAGCCATTATTAAACTTTAAAATTTTTCGCAAGCCGCAATTGAATACGTATTTAAAAGGTTTCTTTTTTTTACCGAAATTGTATTTATTGAGAACATAAAAATTATTTACAACAGTTGATGTCAATTTGGAAGACATTTTGAAACATATACGGAAGATTTTAATTTAAATATAATAGTACAAAAATAAAAAGAGTTACAGATAATTCTTCTAAGAGATGTGGCTCGCGAGCCGCAGGTTGGCCTCTTGTCCTATACCTAGGTATTAGTGTTCAGGAATTGGTAAATTTATGTACAACCTCATATAACTTACGTTCAGATTTTATGTAACGGGTACTCGCAATTACCATTTTTAGGTTAATATTGCGAACCGTTTGCATGGATCGTAGTTGGGTTTGCATGAATTGTAGTCAGTTTAACTGTGACCACGATCAATAAAACTAGTCCGAAGTGTCGGCAATAAAAATCGTTAATTCAAATTCAAATTAAATTCAAATATTTTATTTCATTGTAAGGTATTTACATACAGTTAATAAAAGTTAAACGTGATTAAGTAAAACGTGACAATCTGTGATATTACTTTAAAGTCCTTTAGTCCAGACGTCCATTCGTTGCAGTTACCAACATCACGCTAATCTGTCTTGTAACAAAAAATAGATGGCATACGAAAAATATACATTTTCATATTAAAAGTTCTTTGAGTTACTATTGTATAAATAGTGAAGTTTCCGCGAAAATGGTTTCAATCTGTTTACCCAGTTCTCTGTAAAACCTCGATAAATACGCAAAAGGCAAAATGGAGATAAACTTTATTATGTTTACCGATATAGCAAATAAACATATCCGCTCAAAACACCGCTTATCATTTAGTGTAAGTCCACTTTCAAACACGAGTGGAGCCGAATGACTCCCTGAACACTTTGACTGCGACGCCCGTATATTAGATCAGTTCAGCTTTGCGGAAGGCGTCCTAAGCTGGAGCTTATTTCTTTAGACAGAAGATGCGATAATTCACTGAAATATTGTTTGTAGCATCTGTATATCATCTACGAATACTTAGACATAATGTCCGCCCTCAGTCTCGTAGCGCCGACGTAACCACAGCACTTGTGTTCGCCCGTAATCCATGTAGATTTGTCCGTACAACACAGGAGTACAAACCGCACGCACGTCGCGCCGCGTATTACACAGTAGTGCTGTAAGTCGCAGGGAAAGAGTTCCTGCAGCGAAGGATTTCGGACGAACAAAAGCGCTGTGTTTACGTCGGCGTACAACTCTGAGGGTAGGAACAACGTCTGTGTATTTTTGGATGATACGCTGATGCTAAAAATATAATATTTGTATGAATAGTCGGCGCATCCACTGTCTAGAGAAAACAGCTCCACTTTAGTGCCGCCTTCCGCAATACAAACCCGATATACTATATGATCACCGCAGTCAAAATGTTAACAGAGAAACTCGCCGAAAGATACATTAATATTTCCAGAAAGTATAATCGCAATATTTACACGTTGTAAGGTCAAGACGGCTGTGAGGTTCACTTGGCAGCTGGACACGTGTTACCTTGGAAAAATATCCGTGTTTGTTATAAGAGAAAACATATTATAGGACTCCAAATAATTGGACACGAGTTCTACGAAATGATTTCTCGTTGTTTTCTTTTCATATCGGCAATAATATATTAGTAATGTAATATATTGGTAATTTAATATATTGGTAATGAAATATATATTTTTTTATTGTGTAAGAGTAAGAAACGAGCATGCACGCCACCTGATGTTAAGTGGTCACTGCAGCCCAT
>DWON01002113.1:0-21733 GCA_018251015.1 Phocides pigmalion okeechobee
TAAGGATGGACGCGGATGCGTTCCTACTCTTGAGGAGTAAGATGATGATGTAATACATGAGCGCAGCAGTCGGTGTTAAATAATTTGGTATGGGTTACTTACGTGGGCCACGTGTTTAGTAGCGAGGCCTCTCTTCATCGGGAATCGCTTCCTCTCTGAAGCGATTCAGCGCGCCGGAGATCAGAGCAGTCAGATCTTCGTCGGCCAGGTTCTGTAACCACAGAATGTTTAACATGAATGCTTCATACTCAAAATTCGCATCCTGGTTAATACTTAACTATCCGTAAGAGTCCCATGGAAGTATGGTAGTTACCCCCAATAACTACCATAAACACATCAACAAACCTGGGAATGATTCCCGTTCGCCATTCCATTCACGTGGTGTATCGGGCGCTCATATTGCGTCTGAAAATAGTACGACTTGTTCAAAACTTGACGTATTCATAAATAGCATATATTTTAGACCATGGTTTGAAACAAACTAGGTGTTTCTGTCACCAAGGTCGAAAACTTATTATTGTATCTGACTAGGGCACGCCACAAGTCTAATACAATAATTCGTTTCTTGAGTCTTAACTATTCCATTTAAAGAAGAATCAGTAAACGCACCGTCATCTCGACGACGGTCAACAGGACCAAGTCCATTGGACCGTCCCCGCGGCTGATCTCGGCCACCCTGTCACGCAACTCACGGTTGTACTGACGCATCTTCTGCTGCAGGCGATTAATCCTAGAATTTAACAAAATAAACAATTAAAATCACTGTCAATATCGTGGGGTAATGTAATGATGTTATTGGAATAATTAGTGATTATTTTGTAATAGGACTTTTAAGCTTGTAAATCCATCGTTATTACTCATGATTGATCATGACACAATAATTATTATTAATACAAATGTCATTAATTACTCTAATAATTCTTATTACAAGTCTAAACATTCATTTAACCATATAACAACAATATGCAAAATGCAATAAATGCAACTAAAATAAATTGCCAAAATAATAAGCAAATAAACAAAACCTTATTCACATTTATATTTTCCATTCGATCTTCCAATTGTGGTTTTCAATCCTGCACACCTGTATGTGAGAGCGTGGGGTGAATATAGCTATACATTACTTCATTTAGTACAACCCAATACATGATATTAGTATTAGTGACTTTGCAATAACGCATGTTTGGTAATAAACTAGTTTTCCCATAACTAATATTTTAATCAAAACAATATTTTTGTTAAAAAGTAACTCATCTTTATCAAAAAGACTCAGATTATTATTATTAAACAAAAATATTTAAGTTAGAATTATATATTATTAGTATATTACTAAATATGTTTATTAAACGTATTAAATAAATAACAGCAATGTAAAACAGATCTAACGACAACCGAATAGGATACAGAAAACCTTATAAAACTCCGAATATAAAATCACATAGAGATAAACATGAAAAATGAAATGGAAGCACATATGCCAAACATCAAAAGCAAAAAGAATAATCAATGCCATGCAAAATAATGCAAATATAATACGTGAATGATTCTAGTATGAACATAGGTGCAAAATAATATTCTAACATTAAAATCAGGTACTAAAACAGAAGTAACCTAACATAGCAAAATTTCAGGTTATAACTGCCACCAACACCTTCATATCAATGGGAAGAACAGAAGATACAACAATTTACGAGAATTCCAAAACTCATAACTTCGAAATTTATTTTGCATAAGAATACCGTTGTAGGATAATCTTCTCAAGGTTGGATACAGATGGATGCAAGGCTCTATAAGGGAGTAACGTAGTGAGGGTACTGGCAGCAGGGGCAATTAAATATCTAGGGGAATTTTAAAACGAAAAAAACCATTCACATATAACACAGATATATTTATTTATTACAAAAACATTTTCTTTTTCACGTCAATGTTTAGATATTTTTTGGAATTCTTGTTTCGGTTGTTTGACAAAACTATAGATAAAATTCACATAATTTTCAGTAATTATAATCAAAATAAGAAAACCCCAAAAACATCATTTTTTTCAAATGACAAGGTTCTCAATGAACGTGAGAAGGTAACCGCTGAAAGTTACGCACGATGATGATTAATAACAATGGCCACGTTGATTTAAATCCTTGTCGGACGATAGAAAGGAGGTCGTACAATAAACACATAATACTGAAACATAAATATAAATAAAGCCATCAACAAGTTTCGCTTAAGACAAAAATATTAAACCAAAATGTAAATCGGCACTTATATCGTCACAAAGCGCTTAAAATAACATAATAAAAGAACATTTACTAATAAGATCTAATGCGCTATTAAAAGCTCAAACGGATGGAAAATATTCCAACCTTCCCTCAATTTCAGCGCTGCTTAAGCAGCAAAACTTTTGGCGGTCGGTGCAGCGAGACCCAGTCTGGCTGCAGGCTGAAGAAAAATTGTAATTCTATATCTGACACAAATATTTAAACTATGCAAATATTTAAATGATAATTTAAGTCATTTCTAAAATTGTACACTGAATAGTTATTTTTTTTTTCATATATTGAATTTAATTAAAAGTTTTAATTACAATAAACACATTAAACAATTTAAATTTTAAAAATTCTTACAATGATGTACAAGCACCGTTAAGACATAACAAAAAGAAAATACTTTAATTATAGAGAAAAATATTGTAATTACACATTTTATATAATTTAGAAAATATAACATGCTATTCACCAGATGAGGGATGGTCACTGCTGGAAGGGGATATTTATTTATATCAAATTTTCAAATATACCATTGACATGTTAAATAAAAATAAAACTAAGTATTTATTAACAGCAAAATTCAAAAATCCTCTATCTAGTAGATATCTAGAGGACCCTATACTTAATAATAACACTACTTTTGATTAGTATGTTGGTCTACGTCAGACTCTGATCAAGATTATCATCTACATGATTATTTAATCATGAACATTACATGTCTGTGATAAGTTGTCCAGCAGTTGGATATTCTGCAGATTACCCCGGTTGTAAGATCAATGTCATCATCAATATGTCTTATTGTAGACCAATTTAATAAGCCCAAATATTAAATGTTAAGGTGTCGAGAAGTTTGATACTCTACATGTCTCATTATTGTTATATCATTAGAGTGGATTGAAAAATTTTTCGATCAATAAATGTACATTATGTGAATGAAATCCTGTTATGAAAACAGTGGATAAACTTCAAATGGCTGCATATATTCTTATCAAACATGCTAACAACCACCACAAAGAAACTCGAAGCTATCAATCGAATAAAAAAACAAGTACAAGAACACACAGACATAAACTTCAAAGTTATAGCATCCCTTTTCAATGCATCACGGTGTAAAATAAACACCTTATGACCATGCAACCTGCAAGCCTACCCTTGGCACCTTAAGTTTTTATCTCTCACATTCCATAATACTAATAATAATTAATCCTGCAACAAGAAGCCTATGGAATGTCTGTGAAATAAATGAAAATTTATACTTTGATAAAATAGGCTATTGCAGAGAATGCAGTGCGCAATTGAAAAGTTATTGATTATTACTTCACACTGTTGTTACCTGACATACAGGATATTGGCTTTTCTAAATTGAGAACTACGCCATGTCCTACTCTATCATAAAACTAATAATTGGGCGTAAAGGTGATAAAGTCAATATAAATAGCTAGATTCTAGTATTCAACATTTTTGTTTATTTTCACACTTCTATATATAATAACACAAGACCAAATTAAAGCTTTGTAGTAGCACTTAGCTATACATACAACACAATATGTACCTACCTATACAATATCTAAACTCCACCACCAGCTGAACAATAAAGGAAATAAAATAAAATCTATTTTTGTGTATATAAATAGAATACAGCAGACTGTCCTTTAGTAATTGTAAATGTTAATATTAAATTTCGCTCTTGTAATTTGGTCCGAAGCTTTGAAGCTGTCAAATCTTCAAGCTTAAAGATAACCAAACGGTTTATATCTTTACAAACTCAATACTATAGCACAACCGTGAAATAAATATCCATCTACCCAAAATTGCTCGAGTGACTATATTGTCCAATATAGGAGTAATGTTGCTTCAACTCAATCTAATAAATCTGATCCAATAGATATGAATGGCAGTTATTGATACTTGCGCAGATTCATATTTGAAGTTATGTTTTAAATACTCTGGAAATGTTGTTTTTATGTGCTATTGCAGTTAATAGGCATTTTAATATCCATGGAGTCAAAATATATGTATTCCTATGGAACTGGAGTATTCCTATGGAACACTTTTTGTTTATAACACTAATATGCCAAGCTTGTGGTATAAGCCGATTATGTAACAATATAATTTTAATAACTTTGTTATGTGCATACACTATGTATGAACATATTTAATAAATCTAAAAGCAACTATGTAGATAGGCAAATTAAAACAAACTTCAATTTATTTTAATAATACTTTATGTATGTTGGTGTTCGATTTGTGTAGAGCGATTCAACAATATGAACAAACTATCCTAAATATGTATATGATCCTGTCCTATCTATGTATTTAAATTGTTAATCCAAAAATAAACCATTGTCGTTAGCTTACTTCCTTACTGGTATTATTCTGAAAAGCGGTTTTTCATTATGATCATCAAGAATTTAATTATTGATACAATTAAATATTAAATTATCAATTGTCTTATCTTAACTTTCAATTAAATTTGTGTAATACTTACGGCGAGAAGCCGACCGCGTGTTGCGAGACATCCCGGAGGGCCGAGAAGATCTCTTGCTACAATCAGGCATGATGCTAAACCAAAAAGAAATAAAGACATTAGTTATATTTTTCCAAAACAAAAATTAATAATAATGATCTCATAAACAATATAGTCCATGTTATAAGATTCGATGAAAATTCCAGATTCTCCAGCAACTTAACATCTTATAATTTCTTGATTAACTCAGAGATAAGTAACAATACACGTTACTACTTTTAACGATGACTAGTATATTGAGTAGGAATAAAATGATTTTGTGAATGACAACTCAATTAAATAAATAAATAATAAATATAAAGTATAAATTTGCGAATTGTTGTTATCATTGACATTGTTACTGTTGTTGTTATTAAAGTAATCAGTATGACACTCCTTCTGTCCTCCGCCAGACCCAAATCTGCCTTAGTGCAATATTGTGGAGCTAAATCTGTTCTCCATACCTATTTCTACTTTAGATCAAACAATGTTGAGGTAGTATGTTCTCCGTGGCATCTACTTCTGCCTAATAGCCACAATATAATCTGTTCTCTACCACACCTATTTCCATCTAACAGTAACAGTATGAAGACAATCTTGTTCCCTGTCAAATTTATTTTTGCTTTATAACCACAATAAGTAGTTAATCTTTTCTCTGTCTCACCAATTTCAGCCTTATAGCTACAGTATGAAACAAATCAGTTCCCCATCAAACTTATTTCTGCCTTATAACAACAGCGCAAAGCTAATATTTTCTGTCTCAAGTAGTTAGTGTTACGACAACTGTATGGACCTAATCTGTTCTCCATACAATAGTTCTGTCTTACAATAATAGTATAAAGCTAATCTTGATCTCCGCCAAGCCTATTTGTACCTTATAGCATCAGTAAGGTGCTAATCTATTCTCCGTCGCACTCATTTCTGCCTTATAGCAACAGTGTGGAACTAATCTATTCACCGCTACAACTAGTTCTGATTTACAGCAATGTTGTGAAGAAATTCTTGTTCCCCGCCAGCTATTTGTCTTATAATATCATTAAAGTGCTAATCTATTCTTTGTTTCACACCTTTCTGTCTTATAGCAACAGTATGGCGCTATTTAGTTCCCTGCATCTATTTCTTCGCAGCAGCATTATATGCTCTGTCCATCCTATTTCTAATCGCAAAATTTGCAATTCAACAGATAATACAAAGTCCACTACGAGAAAATAAGTTTCCTAAATGCAAGTAATATACAATAAACCAATTTTATTTTATTTTCAGATTTTTTCATTATAATTTATCGATAAAATTGATTGACGTCTATAGATTTATGTTCCCATATGGAAACAACATTATTATTACTACGATAAGGACTATGTCTTTCATTTATAGGTGGTAGAGCCGGTAGAGCTCGCCAGAGGCGTCACCGCCACCATCTTCATGACCCGCCGTAAAGAAATATGTTGGGGAGCTGTGGTTGCCGGATACACATTATTGGAGGCGACCATCTTAGTCCTCAAGAGTACGAAAGCATCTGCATCCATCCTTAAATAGAACTTCTGTTCTATTTGAGATTGGACGTGGTTGTCCATGGGTTGCAGGGACCACTTAACATCAGGTGGCCTGCATGCTCATTTCTTAATCTTTAATAATAAAAAAAAAAAAATTAACTGCTCATTCCTAAGTAACGGTTGCATTTTATTTTTGATTAAAATATAAGTCACAAAAAAATAACAGAAAATAGAAAAAATCTGTCCAAGAAAGGCATATTAACGAATGAAAACCTTTGTAAACGGGATGTTATAATGTAGCGTTGAGTTCCGAGTTTGGTTTACAAAAAAATCCTTTGTCTCCACATATCTATATTCTAATTCTTTATCTGAACTCTGAAGAAATATAATGATCAGACAGAATATTTGAATCTTTAATTTTATATATTTTGTTATTAAGAACAGTAATGCAATATTTTTATATTTGTTTATAATGTCCATTTGTCAATATACATAGGAGTACTAGAAGTCACTGGAATCCCTTAATCAAGTACTCACTGTGATGAAGGTATATTGTATAAGTCATTCTCTTTAATAATATATTTTTTCATCTTTCTTTGTATCATACTATTCAACAAAATATTTTAATCAGATCAGATTTATTAGCTGAGTTAATTTTTGATAATGTTAATTTACCTTATAATGTAGAAATAAAAAGGTTTCAGACTTGAGGCTGAATTCATGGAGATGTATAAAGAATTGCAAATGGTGGCACCCCATACCTACATTGAATTTTTAAAAAATCATGTTCTTGTACTGACTTATAGAAGCAATTACAATTAACATGTAACAAAGTGAAACAAATAACAAGGTTTCTATGAAAAGGAACTTTCCTACACACATTTAGATAAATTGATATTGAAAGGGGTGGGGAATGTGATCTCTGCAAATGGCTGCCTCCATGTAAGTAGGTACAGGAAAAGTCTCCATGATGAAATCCTTTACTTTACTTTTGATTTATTACTGATAACGATAATGTGAGTAAAATAGAAGATGTTTTAGTATGTTAATATTAGATGTAATTATAATTTGTTAAATTGTATTTTTATTACAATAATAAATATTATTAAGTAATACGCACCTATCTCCAAAGTCCTCTCCTGTTCTTCTAGATCTGAAACAAAACGCAGAGATTTAAGTCAAATAAAACAATAGCATACTAATTCGAATGAAATTATAGACAAAGAACCCCACAAACCAAAGAAAAGTCCGGAGCCGAGACGATTTCGATTGCCGCGCCGATCGATAATGGCTTAAAATTTTGACATTCAGTTTTATTGACAGTTGATTTACTTTATGTGATATCTTTCTAGCTTAGATAATATTTAGATACATCCTTTCATGTTATTTTACTCCTAGTAACATGAATTGTCTATGGTTCACAAATATTTAATTCACCACAGTGTAGAAACGTTATTTATGTTGCCAACTTTATAAATAAAAGACATTTTTTATAAAACTACTAGAAAAATAAAACTCTATACTAATTTATTATTTAAGTAAGGATTAACTTTTATTTAAATCAAACTAAATTGCTCTCTTTTTGATTTTATTAAAATTAATATTTAAAATTATATTGTTACATTATCTTTATAATAGTAACAACATTGAGTGACTATAAAATACAAACCCACCCACCACCACCGGATAGGAGTATAGATACCTAGCAGTAGATATAAGAAAAAAATCTCTATTTATTTTTACTAATGTCCATTGGTAAAAGTTGGCAACACAAAAAAAAATTGGTCTCTCGTGTTGGTAGCTTTGTGTCGTAAGTGACCAGCATATTTTTCATATACTCCTTATATTAAAAAAAGAAATAAATAATAATAAATCGCATGTCGTTGCAAAGTACGCGGTACATAAAACATATTTTCGTATTAAGGATATCTGTAAAAATAATTTATTTCGTAAGTTTGTATTTACTTATATCTTTGATCGGATTTGTATTACATCTTTGGTACTCTTAACTCGTAACTCTTTCAATTAAAATTATAAGTCATACAATTGTAACTTGTAACAACTTCAAATAATATAATAATAAAATAATGAAATAAAAATGTATAATTTTTTAAGGAAACGTTGAACTTATCCAAAAAATAATTGATGTTAGAATCGATATTTTATAAAATTTCTAAAAACCTTTTTCTATTTTTTTAGCGTAGTGGATTTTCCAATACTGTCCCATTTATAAAAGCAGCCTACGACGATTTTTGTACAAAATTTAAATTAAACATCAAGTTTTCCTAGAATTGTGATATGTACGAATGTTTTCAATAGTCTTTTTTTTTATTATTTTAACAATGCTACGTAATAAATAATAATTATCTTTTTATAAGTTTCAAGAATATCTTATCCCTGTTAATGTGAATGATTTTATCGTTGACAACATTTTTCTGTCACTTATTATTTGAAAGTCAGTAATACCAACATTTCAAAAAGCATAAAGTCAACAAAATTATACCTATCTATTTTAATTGCTAAATATTTTACAAAATATTTAAACAAGCTACTAGATGAAATTTCACCATTTTTTATGCTCCAATCTGCGTGTTATAATAATTTTCGTAACTAACATTAGTGTATCGATTATTTAAATTTTAATGTTTATTTTTTTATCGACAATTAATTTATTCAACTTTTATTCGAATTTGAAATTGAACGCAACATTAAAATAAAATATGAATTCTAATGTATGAATAAAATTTTTACCAGATATGTAGGACTAACTTATGATATCTAAATTTTCCCCTAAAAATCAAACAATACTGGTATGAATAAAATAAAAAAAACTTTTTGTAAAATTCACTACTTTGTTTTATCAAATGATTTATATTACTGTTATTAGATAGATTTATATTACGTGTTAGATTACTCGTTTTTATAAAATAATTCGCGCTCCACTAATGAAATGTAATAAATAAAAATCATAATAAGTGATGTGTTTCATAAATTAGTTATTTAAAATGCTCTATGGATACACCCAGACTTGGTCGTACGTAGTCCAAAATATGCTGCAATAAACAAAAGGATAACTATATAAAAGGGTATAGTGAAAAAAAACAAAATGCAATTCATTCAACTATTTTATAGAAAGTTAATATACAATTCAATCCCTGTTTGTGCGTAAATTCAATCTAGTAATAAAATGGTCTTTAGTCAACTATCGGTATATGGTTTTTAAAAATTAAATTCGATAAAACACAGTTTTCAAATGAAAGATTATTTAATGTCAATCACATATCCTTAAGCACCACTAGTTATCCTCAGATCTTAACATCAGCTGTTTAATTAAGGGAAACATGATCAGATCATTTGCCAACATCGAAGATGGCGTTGGTACCTACCTATTCTCCATTAAAACATAACAACAAAGAACTGCTAAAATAAATATTGATAGTCAGCAATTCTCTCTTAATTTTATCATAATAATATGTATTTCATTTTCGATTAGATATAGCTAAGTAATTTAATTTCTTGTAATACGTACACTCGTGAAACTGTATCATATCTTTTATGAGGTAACATATAGGTCTAAGATATTCTTTACGATATCACAAGATCTACATCTGAGGGCGAACCACAGAAATATCTATTACAATTACCTACTTAATATGTTACTTGACATTTTTCTACACTAAAAATATAATATCTCCATAAAATACGTTGCGATGACATTCGGCCACGGTAACCTCCGTTCATATATTTTTCATTTGTCAAATATAGTCATTTTGGGTTACTTTGAAGTTCATTATAATCCCTACTATTACATATAAAAAAGTTAATGCTCGTATGTGTTTTGTATGTTTTACGTTTCGTTATATGTTTGTGTTTCTTTAACGCGATCTCAGTGTTTTAATCTACTATAAATTTTATACACAGTAGGCACTCTGTATAAAATTTAAGGTATATTAAAACCAGAACGAATACTAACAAAAGAATAATAACAAAACCAGAGGTACGGGCGTACCTCTGACTTCGTTATAGGCTTGATATTATTAAGCAATAAGGAAAACTTTTCATATGATATATTACGCACTATATGTACAATTTATAACAGGCGTTTAAACTTATATTTCGCGTATTACCCTGCGTGTTAAAGCTGGTATGGAGCCACCAACATTATTTATTTAACGTCGATAATCTCTTAGACATGAAGATTAAAAGAGAATATTATAATAAAATGAGATAAAACAATGGGTACCTCAATATCGAAAGGGTACAAAGAAGCTACAAACATATAAAACAATGATTTACATATGTATAAAGGAAATTAATTAACTATGCACAATGTTTTGAAGTATTCAAAGTTACCCAAGATATCTGTCGTCACTTTATTTACGTACTGTCCTTTTGTATTAAACATTATATTGTCATCTAATAATCAGCTGATTAAAAATATGACGTTTATTTTATGATACAAAATTAATTAAAACTATAAAAAAATCTAGACACTATTGCGCCTTATTTTTAATATTAATTACAATATGTGTTTAGGCGTGTTCGTTCCTTACATGGAATATTCGAGCCAATAGATCTAAAAGATACTTTGTATAATTTCAAATTTACGAACATTAAATATTAATTAAATGGTAAATATTAAAATAGAGTTTGAAAAGACGACTTCTCATAATTCCTTATTAATCACATATAGCTCATACATACACTTCACCTCGTTTTGATCCATTGGGTTTACGTGTAAATTCAGGAGGAGTTCCAGTGCCGCTGTGTTCACTGTCTCGATCCGACGGTAATTCGGTTACCGTTGCTCTTGAAACGGGTGGAGTGGACATGCCGCGGTCGGTTCGCGGGGTAGATGGTGCCGAGCCATTCACTAGAGTTAACTGTGATACTCCTATTGAGGAAAGGGCTGCGGATGACACCACGGGAGCGGCAGTTAACATCGGAGTTATACCAGATGCTAAACCGGGTGATAGTACCGCTTTTGCTAGAGCTGTCGTTCCGGGCTGACCGGCATGCAGCGTGTTATTTACGGATCCACTGTCCAATTCTTGAATAGGCGAGAGAACTAAAGCACCCAACACAGGGACTTCGTTCTGGTATCCCTGGTGCGCCATGATTACTCCCATGTTTTGCATGCCCATCGCGAGTCGATTCTCGCGATCCATGACCTCTTTGGTCACGTCAGGTGTGGGGATGCGAGGTCTGTTGCGTAATGTTATAGGTATTGCTGAACCATTACTCTTTTGACCACCTGAAATGTTATTAATATACATATCTGTTACTAGATAGGTATTGCAAACGTGGGTATTTAATAACTTTGATATGGAATATAATTAATGGACGTATATTTTAGTGTATTATTGACAACAAAAACTATATGTATATACACATTTCTGAAATCAGATGTCAATTGAGAATTAAGCAATGGAGTGATATTTTTTACCGTCTTCATTTTTAAGCTACAAATGCTCTATGAGCCATAAGAAGTCTTGCATAGCGTTTTTATACTTATTAGAACAGCAAAGGAGTTAGCAGGTCGTCTGATGTTAAGTGGTCGCTGCAGACCATAGACATCTACACTGATCCTCAAACGGGATTTAGATAGTACCTGGGACCTTACGTATTTGTTTTTCTGAGGATTAGTATAGTTTCTCGCTTTTAAATCCATCGTAATATCGTTCTAGCGCTTATTAGCGCTTATCATAAAATGCCTACAGATCCTTACAGAACCTTATTTGCAGGTATAAAATGCCTACAGATAAAGTTTAAATAAAATTGAATGAAAGGACACCAACCATGTCTGGAATTTTGACGATGCTGTCCCCGACCAGATTTGCGTCCAACCAGTCTCTCATACAACGACATCTTGTGGTGAGGCGGTGGCGGAGCGGCGGGCTGGCCGGCTTCCGGACTCGAATATACAACTGAGTTGTGTCGGTTTCGTCCAAATAAACCACCCGATGAGTAAGCAGTGGATGCAGATCGAACTGAACCCATTCGTGAGATTTGACGTTGAAACCAATTTTTTCTACGTTCCACCAAAGGCGTATCTACACTTTCCTAAAAATAATCATATTTAATAATTAATATGCTTTAATGAAGGATTTAATTATTAAAAAGTAATTGAAAATGATCAGTTCCATCCGGTAATACCAATAAAATTCTACAGCATAAAGAAAGAATATGTTTTAAAGATGGCAGTATAGAACAAGTAATATTACAAAAAAATGCCTACTGAATTCTGTATGTCCAGATTCATACACTTAATAAAACTAAGCAAAAGGTTGTCTTCAAGTTAAAATAACGTATAATTGTCGTTAAAAATTGTCAGATAACTCAGGTCAATAAAAAGAAAATAGATTGGATACAAAAAAAGGGTTGGAATGTCTCAAGACCTTCGTAATGTTTTTTCACGCCCAGGGAAATGTTAATGATTTAACTTTGTTGACTAATACCTTGTAGTCTAGATCAAATGAGAGAAGAACTTACATAGTCCGCGTAAGTTTCATCGTGACTTTTCCTGGGAGCTTGAACGTTTGCATAAACTGCATCTTCGGCTTTAACTTTATAGTGGTCGGCAGAACACGGCGGCTCATGGCGTCGATAGTGTTCTGAAGCGACTGTATAAGGCAAGTCTTTTGGCACTACCTCCTCCCAATATTGGTCTTTCAGCAACTCTGGATGTTCTTCGTGCATTTCGTCTACTATCATGTAGGCTGCCTAGAAATTAATAAAATTATTTGTTTAATATCTAACTTTAAGCAATGTGTGTATAAATAGAATACTTGCTCAATGGATAAAGAACAATAAGCCAAATTAAAAATATGTATGTGTATAAACTTTCAAAGAAATAGGTATAAAAGTCTTAGTTTAAGATATAGCAGAAACCTATATTTACATTTCTATTTATATGAATTAGTCTATGAATCGATGAAACTATTGTCTTTTTATATTTTACCTAAAACTTAGTCATTTGTATTAATTTGTTGTTCATTGTAAAATTTTGTACAGTCTAGTTCTAGTCTGATATTTAGTTCCATAGTAAGAAATTAACTAATTTTGTTAATCTCTGTAATTCATCTCCTAAATTTTTATAAAATGGAACTATTTGTAAAGATTCAAAATTAAGTACCCAACGAAATTTGTCCAATTTAAAAAAGAAATTTGCAGTTAAAGACGTCTTAATATATATATAGTTTTAAGTAATTGTCGATCACTAAAGCTGATCTCACAGATCCGTTCGTAGTCATAATTATGGCTTGTAACATCGTATAGCAATTGTAAGTTCATTCGATTTTTTATAGCACGAGGATATCGATAACAATCTTTCAATTACTGTCATTTAGACCCGACTGGAAGGTCAAATAAACAAGTTTGTCTTCTACATACTATTCATACGAACCTTGATGTGTCGGTCTATAAGCCAATTCAGTTCAATATCGTCGTCATCTTCGCCAAAGGGATTTATGAGTACTTCTGCTACTTTCAACCACCCGACGTAAAAACAAAACTGAAATATGTGAAACCAATAATATAAATAACAATAATATAACAACGTGCAATGTAAGTCAATGATGTAATAACGTTTACGTAAATTATATTAATTTGAACGTAAAGATTGATGGTTCACAATATGAATTTTGTTTCCTCTATTTCTAAAGTGAGGGACGTGCCCAACAATGGGATGTTAAAGGTTTTCTTGTAAAAGGTCACAATACAAGAAACGTGTCTATTTTCAGGTTTTTCCTTCTTTCTTTGTCGTAAAAATAATAATAAAAACCGTACAAACGTTAAACTTTATCAGAATACAAAACAATCTTTAAACTAAATTGTTCCCGAAAAGTGTGTGTATGTCAGCTTTGACGCACAACTGGGGTTTACTCCAAATACAATCCAATAAACCACAGCTATACACTAGCAACCTACATGTTTTGTCATCATTAAAGTTTTCCATAAACTTTTAAACTTGCACAAGAATTTGTGATCCTAGGAAGTCATAAAAGAAAATAAGTGGATATATCACTATGTTATGGATGTGCAATAGCATCGGATTTTCTATTTCATTCGCTCTGTATTATCATAAATCGTACGGTCGAGTGTATTACTGATTCATTATATGTGTAGTTAAGGCGCAATATAATATAATAATATAGTGTGCAGAATCTGTCCTGAGAGTTGCGCAGAAAAAAGTAACGTGTTTGAGTTAACGCTTGTTATAATTTCAATATCCATAAAATTTCCATATCGGTCTTATATATTATATAGAAATAAATTCTTAAGGAGAAAAAAACACTATTTTGTAAACAAATACTACAACCTGTGTTAAGTGAACGAGCATCTCGCACCTAACCAAAATTTATTAATATACGATGACGTTTAAACGTTCATTTCGACCCACACTCGCCCTCTTCCCAAGTGAATATATTTAATTTCGTCACCATAGTTCCTATGAAACTATATCAGTGAACAATGTTACGTGAATATACCTGACTACTATCTTATAGAACTTATTTTTAGCTTACCTCGAAGCTTGGTATGTGGAAACGTAATGAAAATAAGTAATTCTGTGTGTTATATTTACTTCTTTATAAAAAAATCTTTGTTCTCATAACGAGAACTTTGTATAATTATTAGCTCTTTGACTGCGGTGACTAGTTAAAACATGATAATTTTAAGATAGTGATCTTCAGTGGACCCACTGATGTATTCACAAAAGAACAAATTTAAGCAAATCACCTGTAGAGCAGTGAATAGTGGGAAGTAGACGTCTGGTTCGTATTTGGAGGTGCTTCCTGGGGCCGGGGGCACCAGCTGTCTGCCCATAAGTGCTGCTACGAAGTAGGTATACAATGCCAATGTCACCACCTGAAATTTAAAACAAATACATATCTTTAAAAAAGGAAATAGCAAACTCAGATGTACAGATAATGGTAAGTAGTAACCAATAATTCCTAGAAAGCTGTCACAGTTGCGTCACTCATAAGGACTAATATAGTCCATTAATTTGTAAGTGAACCGGAATCTTTTTAAGAGAATCACAACTTTCGATTTTCATGTAGGACAACTACTTGCATGAATGAACTTGGGTATTTGTTATATGAGTAGAAAAGTATCTCCCTAAGGATATTAATATATTGTGTATGTTTAAAATTTGACTGATACCCATAATGCAGGCTCTGCCTAATTAATTTGGGGAACCTAGAAATTGCTTGTTAACTAAAGTAGGGGAACGTAGAAACTTCTTATCAAAAACTATCAATACATATGTATCTTGCAGGTGTCCACGGTATGTTATGATAAGATATGTTTGGGATATTTTTACATAACGGACATAGCAAATAAGTCTATCCACTCTTATGTAAAATGGACGTCTTGAAAATTGAACACATACGTTGCGACTCGTGAGAATTAAGTTACTGTTCACGTGGACTACACTTCAAACAGAAGACAACAGTAGTGTTGATTAGTTAAGAGTTCTACATCTTTAAATAATCCTGTGACATTTTCTGTATTCGCGTCCACTTGCATGACACACTTTAGATGATAGACGCCGTCTATTTCGCCACCATCGCACGTAAAACGTGCGCACGGCGTGAGTCCTCGCCCGCATGGCCAGATAATTGTGATGATTAAGTGTTATCTTCGCAAACTATTAGCTTTGACGCCAACAACAACTACGTTACCTCACGTACCTATGTTTAATATATTTATAAGTATGCCCTTATAATTAACGGATATAATCTGTAACATGACTAAATGTTAATGAGCTGTATGTAGATGTAACATATTTTTGTTAAAACGGTTCGTTTGTACAAAGGCCGCCCTAAAATCAAAGCATTTTCCGAATTCCTGTTTGTTAACCCAACATTTTGGGAAAACGCCGTACCTATTTACTAACGTTAGATGTGTTTTCTTACTAATTATAACGTGCGATAATAAACAGTCAGTTTAAAACATAAATATAGGAGATTCTTGTAATTTTTAGTAGACACAATCAATTAGAGTTTGTTTGTAACGGTTAAACAAAAATGATTTTATTTTTCTAGTGAAATCTCGCTAAATAAGTTTTTTAATTGGTCTAAAATACCAATTAAAACTTATTGACTAATTTAAATACAGCCTATAATGTAAGCTGGTAAAGGTATTTCAAAACCTCAGATGAATACCTATTTCAATTTTATTTATATAGATGGTTGATATGGGCATAAATTATAAACTTGTTACTTATAATGTTGTAGGTATCATTCTGTGCATGAAATAATGCTTTGCGACGTTGAGTCTCAGCAAATAAACGCAACTGAGTGATGCTTCCTTGAACCTGAACGACTTTGTGGACTTGACAATCACCATGGTAAATTAAATTATTGTACCTCGATAAACATGATGCATAAGTGGGTACTAGTTGGAATATTATCTAAATGTGACGATGATATTCATGTCTATTAGAACACTATGGCGAGTCGAATAATTGCTGAAACATCTTTGCTTATGACGATGAAAGCGGATATTTTAAGAGTTTATAATATTCTCATATATATTTTTACATTTTATAGATAAAAATATAAAACATCATGACCCACTAGCCTGTGTATAGACGAGAGGTACGCACACTGTGTCGTACCCTATGAGTGCACCCAGTCGTCGTCTGATATCAGATAACTCTACCAAAAGGGTTTGAACGATATGGTCACTCGTTATTAAGCCTTCCTTGCGAGCTCGGTTGATAATGTTCGTCGCCCACACAAGCGGCATCCAATACTTTGACATAGGACTCTTGCCGTCCATCTTTTCAAACACCTTACGTTCGCTTTCAAGCATAAGACCTGGAAAAGAAATAAACTGATTTCGGCTTTTCATTACGTAAACTTGGACCGTAATATGTGCTGCGCACTTACCAGAGTCCACGACATGCTGCCACGTCGGAAACCGTCTCTTCACTCTTAAGGAAACTCTCTGCAACGTTATAACGTATGCTAATATAGCATACCTCACAATATTTCTTCTCATAAGTCGTCCGGTCTCATCCTGTAATCAATAAAAATAATAACTTAAATAATCAAAATTACACATTTCAATTCTCGCTAGCCTCGATTATGCACATAATAAATGTTATAGCTTGCTTACTCAGACAATTTGCAATTTTGTATTGTATAAAATCTTTATAAATATTGTGTTCATTTTACCTAAAATGATACTAACAATATGTAAGTACAAGTGATTATAATACTATAATACTATGACTGGTTATAATATTATATTCAATAACGTAGCAAAAAGCTTTTTGCTCGAACTCATGTTAATTATTTAGCTTAAGTACATGTTTTATTACTTATGTATTTAACTGTAAAAGGATTTTTATTTTATAATGACTTATTTTATAAAGACTAGATTATGACTGTGTGTAAGTTATAACATACTCCGGAATAGGTATTCCTATTCCCGAACGCTCTGGACAAAAAATATACCCAATAAAATAAACACTGGTCATATGGCCAATCCCACTTGTCATCTATGAAAATATCAATACCATACACTTATATCAAAATAAATATTAGGTGAGTGAAACCGCGCTCTCCGGCTTGTGCACTTATCATAAAAGAGGTTTACAATTAAACGTTTACGATCGGTATTTATATTAAATATGTCGAGAATTGAATTAATGTCTTCTCTGTTCACATCTAAAAGTCAATTAGCACATGGAGATTAATCGTTACAAATTATTTATTTGAAACTAATAAATGGTTATTCGCAGTGCACATGAGTTAAGACAAATAGCAACGGCGAGCGACATATTCATACATTATCGTAAACGAGAAGAAAATTAAAGAGAACACCTACAAATGAGTAGATAACAGACAGTAATGTTAAAACAATGTAACTTGTGAGTTGAAATAACATATTTGCTAGTAGCTATGGAAGATGATTATTTTTAACTGAAATCAAATCAGATATATCTTTCTAGACTGAGCTTCAATATAGTTA
Source organism: Phocides pigmalion okeechobee (assembly GCA_018251015.1). Lineage (NCBI taxonomy): Eukaryota > Metazoa > Arthropoda > Insecta > Lepidoptera > Hesperiidae > Phocides > Phocides pigmalion. Next base: position 18,246 of record DWON01002113.1, read on the forward strand.
AGTATTTTCTTATTACTTTTATATATTAACTATATGCCTACTTGATTTAGATGTCTAATATAATTTTATTGTACAAAGAAATAAAAGTTAAAAGCTAGATTGTAAATTATACGTAGATGTATAATTATACTTTGACCTCTAATATAAACTGTATTGTTTCGGTTAGACAAATATAGTGTTTATAACTTTAGTACTCGTTAATCTTGCTTGAGGTAAATCGTAAGAAAATGACATATAAACTAACAATAATGATGTAGGTAACAGTTTATTACAAAAAAAGAGCTACCTAGTCAATTTTATAACTTCGTAATAACAGTATTACGTCGCGAACAAAACCTTGTTTCTGGACATACAATAAATATAACACCTGTTACAACAATATCGAATTAGTATTAAAATACACGGCATTTTCAAGCGGCCTGAATGCCAATTTACAATATGATATTAAGAGTTATTGTTAATTATATTACAACATCATTATTAATGTCACGTCTGCCTATCTTACTTTCTATTGAAGTCGGGCCATGTGAAACTTATTGAAAGATTTTGGAATCTTTAAAGGAACGTACCAAAAACCGAGTGCGACACTCCTTGAGATTTTCCATGGTCATGAAAGGCACTAACCCCATCCCTCCTCCACTGACACGCGGGAGACACATAATTGAATAGCCATAAACTTTGACAACTTTCCGGATTGCAAAGGAACAACCCCCTCTTGTTTGAAGCAACATTTTGCTATCCCTGCTGCTTCTCACAACAAATACATGTATGCAAGGGCATACACACAACCTTACACACACAAACAACATACATCTCATAAACAAATAAATGCAACGTACAGGCACACTTATGCTATTAAGTGGTTACAAATAAATACTAGGAAGATTTCTTTTTTTCAAAGACAAAACTGATATCAGAAGAACGGATGCAAATAATCTTGCACAACAAATAAGGAATCGGAAGCTACGCTCAAGATGGGTTCTGCCTTTTCTGAACGTTGTTTAAAAGCAAATGTCAGAGGCGGACAAATAACAGAGAAATATTGCTGCAATTTTTTTCACTATTTCAATACCAAAACGTGCGGAAAGAGCCATGGATTGAAGAATAATAAAATCATGTTTCACCAAGACAATGCACCAGATCGCAAGGGGGCTTTGGCGATGGGAAATCTGAGGGTTTTGGGTATTTGAATTTACTTGTTCGTCCCACCTATGATTCTGATTTGACGCCCTCAGACTTTCATCTCTTGCCAAACTACAAGGAATTTGCTTTTCTGAAAGGCTCTGCATCCAATAATTATAACGTTGTTGAAGTCTACGAAGATCAGTAAAAATAGTATAGGGAGATATTCGTGCCAAGTCAATACTATGGAATCACGATTTAAATAAACCCCTGCAGGGATCATCAAGGGTCAGTATTGATTTGTGATTTTGTTTGTAAGCATATTCATATTGTAACCTCTCTTAGACAGGTTTGCGTAAATCATCTTTTTTTACTTAGTATTACTATGTATATAAAGTAATAGAAATATCATATATGTATCAAAAGTATAACATACTAAGTCCCGAATTTTGTGTATTGTTCCTACTAATTAATTTATGAATGTGTTTTCATTAGTATGAGGTGACGACGGTAGGTATTCGACTTTACTGTCAATGTTGTAAATAGTTAAATCGTTTATTTATTACCTACCTATTATTTTAATCGACATGTCGTGTTATAATTAAGCATGACTCGTTAAAAATGCACAGAATAAAAAATATATAGAGTAAAATGCGAACAAGCGTTGCTATTTATCAGTGATTGCAATACGTGGGTACACGTAATGAACGTGGAGTGTGACGAATCCTTTCTAAAGCACTTTATCGGCCAATACGCATGCACCCATTAGCTCCGGTACACAATTGCATGTGCATGCGCAAGCCGCACCAATACATATGCTAATTTCAAATTCTACAATACATTCAGCGATAGGCCGTTCATGTATATGTGTCCAATGAAATACATGTAATAATAATACCAAGTACATCTAACTAGTGTATTATTTAAGAATAACTGTAATTTTACCGTAATAAAAAAGCTTATTAAGTTACACAAACTTGTCTGTACTTTATTATAAATGCCATAGTATAAATATGAGGCTCCTTATAAATGTAATAAAATAATAAATCGCAACTGTAATAGGTGATATCGAAATTACGCAGTTTTTATTGGTCCACATTATTAAATTATATAATGCTCTGCATATGGTAAAACGAATGTATGTATGTATAAAAAGTCAACAAAAAAAAAGCATTAGAAAAAAAACGACATAGCTTTATCTTTTACATTTTCATATTTTCGAAAAAAAAACCATTAAAAATCAAAGATATAATCATAAAATAAAGTTAATTATTTAACAAATAACAAACACGATTTACATAACAAAGAGTCGTTAATCCTTCTGCGTGAGCATCACAGACATTATGGTGCTCACGTAAAGTTATATTTGTTTCATAAATGCATCTTTATTTATACAATTTTATTTGATATTTTGCATATTTTCAAGAATATTTATATTTCTAAGCTACAATTTTGCACATTTCAAAATGAGATCGGGATTACAGATATAAGTTCCGTGCAGATTTCATGCAAAACAATTATTAGCAAGCTGCTTCAGGAGTGTTCTTCTTCATATGGTTGATAATTAAAACAACAAATAGACCAATTCAAGGTAATATAATAATTAGAAGTGTACGAAATTAAAGTCCGAAAAATCCATTAAATAGTTTTAAATAACATATATGTATGTCAACCATCCCAAATACCTACGTACAAGGAACTATTAAATAATGACGAACAAACTTTAGTATCGTTAATATTTATCTAGGAACAATTTTGCCAGATTTGTTTGCTCTTCTATCAAGTTTGTTATTTTGGACTTATAGCAGTTACACGTGAAGCCATCTATATATGTATATTAAGTTACAAAAACACCTCGATATAAATTGTGGTCTGCGCGCCTCACGAAGCGTAACCTAACTAAGGCCGTCATTCACCGTCCGTATGCACCATATATTATATATTATATAAACAATATAAAAGAGTTATGTTATTCTTATACTTCACTTGAAAATGTGTCGTAATTAACAACTTCAATTTACCATTAAATTCTCTCAGAACAGTAGACATTCTGAAATTTTGTTTAATTGTTCACATTTTCACGGAAAAATGAATAAAACACAGTACCCACACATCCTTTCCCATTCATAATTTAAAATTAGTTTAGTTATTAAATTAAAATATAAATTATGTTCTCATTTTAGATTACTTGTTTAGTACTAATTAGTTTTAATATTATGAAAGAGTAAGAAACGGGCATGCAGGCCACCTGATGTTAAGTGGTCACTGCAGCCCATGGAAAACCACTTCCAATCTCAAATAGAACAGAAGTTATATTTAAGAATGGACGCGGATGCGTTCCTACTCTTGAGGACTAAGATGGTCGC
>DWON01002114.1:0-21724 GCA_018251015.1 Phocides pigmalion okeechobee
ATAGAACAGAAGTTCTATTTAAGGATGGACGCGGATGCGTTCCTACTTTTGAGGACTAAGATGGTCGCCTCCAATAACGTTAAAACAGACAGAATTTATAGCGACCATAAGGGACACGCACGGTAATTTTAACTAACATAATAATTTTATGTGTAATTAATTCCTTATCGTTATTTTATAATAGCTAAAAGTCGGGATCATCAAAATACTTTTTCTCTTGAAAAAGTGGGATGGAGACGTGTATTAGTAATACATTAACGCCCTACTTCCTTATTCGTCAGTTAGCTATGGTCATCCTTATCCTTACTACTGTATAAAAGTGTACGTCGCCCCTTTGTTTTTTGTATTCTTTTCACGCGAAAGTCACTGATTTAATCTCAAATTTTTACACAGAGTGCCTGTAACTCTGGTCTCGTTATAGGCTTATTTCACGCTATATTAAATTGGAGCTAAACAATGGTCTAAAAATATTATAGTCAAGATAATCGCTTCTTAAAGCAATATTTTTAATATCACGTGTCACGTGTCACGTGTTGCTATACTATTTAAAGTAAGATAACGTATTTAGGTAAGATTTGTTTCGCGAAGAGGGCCGCACGTTGACGCTACTCTGTAATAAACTCCAAAGATATGTACAAGTCTACCTGATGGCAGCCTTAAATCCATTACTATCCCTGAAGACGAACTCTTAACGATTCTTGTAAGTGTGTAACCATACCTTTGAAACTAGTTAATAGCAGATTAAATACTGCTAAAATGCACAAATAGGGGTAGTGGTAGTTTAACCGGAAACAAAATGTCTAAGACGAACCACGTTCTTAAATACAATCCTGCTACCACTTGTCACATGCGCATGTCACAGCCGTTAGGTCATATAGCCAAACGAACTAATTGATTTAATCGTGTTTTCATATTTACCTAACAAACATGTACACGCTGAAGTTATAAATGTTAGTCATTTTTCTATGGAACGTTAAAAACCGGAGTGAGATGCTGAATTTTAGATCATTCGCTATCATCGCTAATAAATATTGAAGTATACGCATAAAATATTTTTATTAGGTACTCTAAGTGACGTAACTTTAACGTCAGCTTAGAAACTACCATAAAATAAAGGTCTCAGCTCGTAAAGTTGCGTGCGTTGTTCCGTTCGTTATAATTCTTATAATAAACTTAATTTTAGTGGTAAATCATAGCCACTTACTGAAACATGTAATTATTTATAAGTACAAAACAGTAAGTTTAAAGGTGGGAGAACTATAGTTTGGCCGGGGAGGTACCACCGCCGCCCTCATCATCCGCCGTAAAGCATTACATGTGTTTCGGTTGGAGAGGTGCTGTAGCCGACTACACTTTGAAGCGAGGCAACCATCTTAGTCCTCAGGAGTAGCAACGTATCTACGTTCGAGCTCAAATGGGATTTCAGTCCCGTTTGTGGTTTTACGTGGATGTCTATGGGCTGCGACTACTTAACGTTAGGTGGTTTGCATGCTCGTCTGCTAGTTTTCTTACATTAAAAAAAAAATCTAGTTAGCGTCGCAGTTAGGGGTTTCAGACGGATGGTTGTTCGAGGCGAAGAGCATATGGTCGACCCGCAGCCTACGTGCTCTTCGGGCAAAGGAACATAAAATTAAATCATAGTAAAATTAAAAGGAAACTTACATTTAATTACCCTCAAAAATAAACAACGACGCCCCTAAATACGTTTTCGAACCTAGTAAGTGTATTCTTTTAAAAAATATAACAAATTAACAAAAAAGTGACGTTATATATACGATATTCTTCACGCCACATTTCACATTTCAAAAAGACTACAGTTTCATTCTCTCTTTCGTGGTTTATGCGACATGAGGCAGGTATATTTTCTCGCGATGGTTAATTTAATGGAACGTACATTGTATATGAGAGCTTCGTAGAGGAGCATCATATGCGAGCAGCAATACTGCTAGGGGGCGTGACGATTAGATGATTTTAATACCTAAATCTAAAATCTAGGCAATGGTTTAAAGTATTAGAATTTCAAACGGCAAAAAAAGTAGCGAAAGCGTTGCCTGATCGACGCTAATCTTTCCAATTACGTATTACGTACGTATATATGCGTACCCATAAGACGTAAATTTGATGTTCAATTTACGCCTTATGTGACTCCAGTGTACGTCTCACATATACCAGCAGAATCACGTCAAAATGTTACGCTGTTCCGTTTGAACGTTACAATTAGTTACGTTACATTACGTTAGGTTACTACCATAAATATGTTTACTTGCCAAACATCATTTGCGAATATTTGCGCTCACAGTTATCGCAAAGACGAGAATCAAGCTCGCGTTGATAGTACAAATGTATACTCAAACATTGCACAAGTGTTCAAATACTCGCGCCACATATCGACTCTAGTGTTTGCAGGTTCATTAGGTGTTTATCGAGAGCATTAAAACAACTAGAAACTGTTTCATCTTTGACAAAAGTAATAGAAATCGAAATTGCAATTTTTCACCTGTGGCTCGCACGTGGCTTGCTTGTGTTGTCGTATTGGAGTTCATCACGCGATACGAACCCTGCCTCTCGTGACATTCTGTCAACAGGGCGATTGAATCGTAGATTGAATCGATGATAGCCGCTTGGCATATGGCACATATAAATTTACCTATTCGCTTTTTGAATAGGTCATCTATTATACTTTATGTTGTGACGTACTATATATTTCGAAAGCCGTATATTTCCTCGAGAATATACTTACTATCCTTATAATCCACCGCGAAGTAACATTTGTGTTTGTCGGTTGGAGGGTTGCGGTTACCGACTACACTTAAAAGCCAGGCAACCATCTCAGTATCCAGGAGTAGTAACGCGTCCACATAAAAACACAGATAGGGCTTAAGTGCTGTTAGAGATCATATGTCTATATCCATGGGCTGCAGCGATTATTTAATAGTAGATTACTTAATATCAGTTTTTAAAAGAAAAGAAAGAAAAGAAATACAACAGGTTAATACTAGTAATATAACTTATATAACTTACATAGAAGAACAATTTTACGTCTGGGAGATCGGTGCCAGATCGCTAAGTCATTTATTTAATTTAAATTTTGTAGATTATCTTAGTTAATCATGTAAGTTAGTTACTTTAAACAACTATTCTTGTTGTGTTAGGGTTTACAATATAAGCAATGGAAAAGTGTTTAAAGTTATGGAAAAATATTTTTGTATTTTTATGTAACTACTTAATATTAAAATTGAAAGCTCTGATAGAAAATTGAAATGTTATGTCTTGAGTTTATACTGTTTTTATTACCAAATAAAAAGTAAATAAAATTGTCACTTAATATATCAGCATAACTCGCGACTCATTTGAAGTTTATGCTCTGATCAAGTAGTAAGCTAATTATATGTACATATAATGTAATCTCGATATTTCAAATCAATTGCATGACTCGTGGTCACGGCGAAACTGCGGTGGTAGGGAGAAACTGTTGACAGGTGCTAGAGATAGATTAATCTATCTATCCTATGATTAGTTCGTTTTTCTTTTTTTTCGTTCCATATCATAACGTACAACACTAATTGTATCTTTACGCACTGATCTTTACTACGTTTTTTTTAAACGACAAATAAATTGAACAAATTGCTATGCAAGCCTTATTGGTACAGCGATCTTTATTTGTGTATGATTTTTGGGGTACAAACCCATAGCTGTTTAGCGACTGGATACGCACACATTCGCTTGTTGCTATTGCTATGGAGTTGAAACTGCGTAAGAAACTCCATAACATACCAGACAATCTGTCCACCTTTGCGCGTCCACTGCTGAACATAGGCCTCCCCTAGGTGACGCCAGTCAGACCGGTTCTGTGTCTGCATCCAGCCGTTCCCCGCTATCCTTATGAGCTCGTCGGTCCACCTCTTTAGGGGACGCCCTGTGTCCGTCCTTCGATGTGGCCTGCTCACTGCCACTTCGGCCTTGTAATTTTTATACCAGGCAATAATATCTATTTTCTGTACAGTCAGTATCATGTACAACGGGCTCAATATGAAATATCTGAACGGGCTGAACGTAACTGCTCATCAATTCGTCTGCTGACAGCTTTACAATAGTAGCAGCGCTCAAAGGCTATTGTACTCAAAGTTGTACATTTTGATAGTATTGTTGAATAGTTTCCATAGTTTTAAAGGGAGATTTTGTCGAAATGATAACGGGTATATAGGACATATTGCCCTGCGGCTGGTATAGTTTGTAATTGGTCTACAAATATATGCAACGTTAAGGGCGGTTAGGAATTGGATGGGTCACCAGTGGTCACTTTATGCACGTTGATGATTAACTTTATTAATATATGCTAGTTATTAAGCCTTACCCGTTGCCCTACGGATCATTTGTGAACCGATAGGAGGGTTCGATAGTGTCTGAATAATAATTCCCTAAATAACCTGGAAGCGTCTATGTAATTTACCACTAGCGGCCCCATCCAAACTACGACCGCGGCTAATGTTGCTTAACTTTATCGACTTCATTTACACGACAATACAATTGTTTTTTTATTAAGAATCGTATAATATGAAATGGAGTTAAAATTGTAAGGTAATTATTCATAGGGTTTGTGGGCGTAGTCCATTTCATTTATATATCGTATGGACGCTTAATCAGCTTAGTGGCGAACCGGTGGTGCCGGCATTTGCTTAATTTTGTTATTACACCCGTTGCTTTGGCAACCGTTAGTGACAAACCACCATGTTTTCTCAACTAATATTTACAACTTTGCATATGACCTCGCGATTTATGTCTAAAACTGCCGAAATACTATCCGGTAGTACCTACTCGTGCATAAATATAGGGTCCATGCTTATAGCAGACATGCATATCCAATCCGATAATAGATGAAAAAAAATGTAAATGTAAAATTCATAACATGGGAGAACTATAGTTCGACCGGGAAGGTACCAACGCCGCCCTCATAAACCACCGTAAAGCATTACTTGTTTTGGTTGGAGAGGTCCTAGTTGCCGGCCACACTTTGAAGCGAGGCGACCATCTTAGTCTAAAGGAGTAACAACATATTTACGTTCTAGCTCAGATAGGATTTCAGTCGTGTTTATGGTTGTACGTGGATGTCTATGGGCTGCGACTAGTGAACATCAGGTGGTTTGCATGCACGTTTGCTACTCTTCACACATAAAAAATCTGTTTGTAAGTACAAATATAGAAGTATGCAATTGACGAAAACAAAAATACAAATTAGTTCACTATCTTCTTTTTGCATATGCTAACATGGGGGAAAGTCCGGACCCCTAAACTCCCCCTATCAACCCATTTACGTAACCTACAACATAAATGGAATTGATTTGATTTGATAGGTACAGGCATTTTATAACAAAGAATCTAAGAGTTTATTGAAAAATCCCGCACTGCGGTTTTCATTGCAGCTTAGAAATGAAGTGTATTTGAACATTTTTCTAGATTAAAAAACGGAATCATGCAACTACGGACCATATATAAAAATATAACATTGACGCTATTATACACAAACGCTGCTGATGACAATAGGGTTGATTCCTTACTCGCACAGAGAATTGCATTTGTTATTCAACTCGAGAATGCGGCTAGTGTTCTTTGCACCATGCGATTAAATTGTTTACGTGAAACTTTTATTATAGTTCGGTTTTTTCATTGTTGCAATAAAATGATGTGTAAATCTCTATCTCTAAATATTATAAAAGAAAATCCCGCGTCGCGTCTGTCTGTCTGTTTATGATAAACTCAAAAAGTACTGGACGGATTTTCCCAGTTTTCAAAAACCGGTATAGTGATTCCTTAGGAAGGTTTTGGTGCATAAGTTAAGTTTTTTTTGTAAATTCGGCGAGAATTTAAATGAAAAAAATAATAATTAGAAATAGGTGTTTCTAATTATTAATTTTTTCAACTAGGTAATAACTGGATGCATGTATGAAAGAAACATAATGTAAGTAAATATAAAGTATATTACCCAAGCGAAGCTGGGCCAGGTCGCTAGTAAAATATAATTAATCCTATTAATACGAAATGAATTATGATTACGTTTTAACAGTAAATGACGTCTGTGTCGTAATTAATTAATTATATTAAACGACATATTTTAATAGATATTTGTAATATGCTTTCTTAATTATAATTTTAGGAACTTTTTTATGTGAGAAGAGTAGCAAACTAGCACCACCACCAGGTAAGTAGTCGCAGCCCATACGCATCCATGTACTATAACAAATATGACTGAAATCCTATATGAGCTCGAACATGGATGCGTTGCTACTTCTGAGGACTAAGATGGTCGCCTCGCTTCGAAGTGTAGCCGGCAACCGCACCTCTCTAACCGAAACACAAGTAATGCTTTACGGCGGATTAAGAGGGCTGCGAACTAGGTATTACTACACAGTTCATAGCAAGTATATAAGTTTTAGCTTATATTTCAGGTAAATCCGCAGGTTACCACAGTATTAAAATACTTTAAATAACCATCTATACTACCTGTATCATATTTATATCTGCACGTTCATTCTCGTGTCAGCGCTTTTAGTGTTTATTTACTTACATTAGAAGAGAACTTACTAAACTCAATTACTTAACTCGATCGTCTCGTGTAAAACGTTTTACCCGCTGTTTTATACAACTTGTATCTAGAAATGTAGTGAAGTACTTTTTACTTTACTACATTATTTATACTACACGACTACCATTTTTTATTTTATAACTAGCGACCCGGCCCAGCTTCGCTCTGGTTATAGAGTTTATATTTACTTACATTATTTGCTTCTTACATATGCATCCAGTCATTACCTAGTTGCAAGAACGAATAATTAAAAATCTATTTCAAACGACGACTGAATTTCTATAGTGAATTTGAGTATTCAATTTCTCGCCCGATTTACGAAAAAACTTAACTTATTATGCACTAAACGGTGAAACTGTTTGTTGAAAGCTGATAATCCGTAAAGAACTTTTTGAGTTGATTATGAACAGAGAGAGGGGCAGACGCGACGGGAGACTTTGCCGTATAATATTTGGAGAAGTGAGAGACAAGTAAAAAGGAACGTGTTTTATACAAACTACTAGACCAAGCCAACTAGACGAAGCAGGCACCACGTTTCGGTGCCTTAAACTTAGTATCGCTCGGAACATTGATTCGTTCACTTGTTATTATTTTTAAGCATATAATGAAATACGCTATAATTTTCAAAATAAAAACAGATTTATCATGGTCAAATAAATAAAAAGGAAAAGAGATACTGAAGGAATTGGATGACACAATGAATAATGAACATTGGTGAGGACAGTGACTCCGATTCCGAATATTATTATCTATGCCCGACAACGATGAAACGGATTTTGATTACGAAGATTCCTTAAAAAATGGTAAAAGATGCTTAAAAGAAAAAGAAAAATAAATGAAAAATATTATAGTTAAATCGGCTTTCATAATTTTTTAACTAACGCCACCTGCATATTTTACTCATGATGTCACTTTTGCCAGTCTATTAGTTGGCTTGGTCGGGTGTAGCCTAAAGCGGGATATGCATCATATCACACTTTAGACTGTTTACTTTTGTGTTCAATATTTGTAATTATTTTGAGTAAAATTATAGTTACTACTTCGATAATAATGAGATGCGCTTATACGCTAGTTTTTAAAACATCTTAAGGACGATGAAAACATTCCTTCATTTTATTTTGCAATAAATTTAATTTTGCATCTAAAAGCTTTTTTACTTTACTACATTTTATCATTGTCGTCTTCATTTTATATTCAATGCAATTTACGAACATGATGATACCACCCGTCTACGCCATGCTTATCATTGTGAAATGTACAAAATCTTGTAACGTTTTGAAAATAATAGAGATAACGGCTCGGATGTTTTTACTTTTTACTTTAAAATAATTATGTAACGTGTGTTTACGATTGAAGACTGCGGTCAAAAGTAAGGCGGATTCGCTTGTTGGTTCCATCTTGGTGCAACGCATGTGTCATCAACTTCCGTAATCCGTAATTCGTCCGTTGGAGAATGTCGTGCTATCTGTTTAATTAATAGTTCCTACAACACTTGTCAGTTATAAAGTTCCACGGTCGTTGACAGTAAGGTGGTTTTTCAGTACGAAATAATAAACTGAGACAAGTCAAATATATTTGGTGGAAATTTTTGTTTACTTCAAATAGATCAGTGGATGAACTCCATATGAACTCACACACTCTCTCGATTGTTATCATCATACATTCAGTTTAAGTTAAAATTTTAGTTTCAATTTTGAACAATATGTTCGTTAAAATCGGATATTTTAGAGAATTTTGGAACGAAATAAACTTATTATAACATTATATACATTCGGGCGGTTTGGAGATAAATGGTGGCTGGTGGTAAAATTTTACGCGCATTTTTGTGTTCCGGAGGGCATATTGAGCAGTATTGTAAACAGATAGATGGCAATCACCATTACGTATTGGAGCGGCGTGGTAGAAAATACTCCAGCCTCCTTGTGTCCTCCTTTTTAAAAGACTCGCACCCAGCTGTAGTACAAAAAAGCAATGGGATCAAGAATGATCAAAACCGTATAAATGGACAAAACCCCAAGACGCCATCCCAAAAGGAAAAACGTCATTTAAAAATTAGGCAGTACGGAAAGAAATATGCACTATTTTTTGTTTCTATTAAGATTTAGTTACATGCAGATTAGTCTAGGAATTGGTAGTTATTTACAAATCACTAACAGACATTTCAGTTTTATTGATTTGTATAGATCATGCTGTTAAGAGCCAATGTTCTTTGTTTTGCAAGTATTAGCAAATCAACTACAGACATCATTAAACGTGATTTACGATCTGCAGTATTTACAAGCAGTTCATTCGGTTTATCTCTTGTTGTCTTGTATATTGCAGAGAGAATAGGTATTTAGTCGTTTATCTTTGCTTATCTATTATATAAGAATGAAACGTTGTTTGTCTGTTCATTCGTTACTTTTTCTTTCAAGAAAAGTTAATGATTTACTGTACCTTAAGTTTAAACACAGAACGCACGTATATCTGGACTCGTTATAGGCTATGTAACTACGGTATATTATATTAAAACCAAGCATATGTATGCCCAAAAAATAATTAAGCGAGCCGCCTTTTCAAGCAATATCTTGGGCGCTCAAAGCCGATGTAGGTACTGATTTAACATTTCACCATTGTCATTAATTAAGTGTGACATTCATTAAATTACCTTAAAATGATTTATTTGAATTTGAATTTGAATTTGAATATCTTCTAATCATTTACTTTTTTTTTTAGTGGATGATGTCATAGATAATGAGGAAACGACAAAATTTATAAACTCCCTTCTTAGACATGCATGATAGTAGTTCCACTAAAAGCTTTAAAAATAGCACTCGCCTCACTGGAACGGATGCTATGAAACCGCCACTGAAAATTCTATTGGCTTTCTCGATAAAGCTGAAATGTAGTTTTAAGTGCATATTTTTAGCGCGCCTATATAATGGTTGACCTAAATATTTAATGGAGTCACCGGAACTCAATTTAAGGTACATTATTATATAATTATGAACATAATGCATGGTTATAGACATAGCTATAGCTATTTTTATGGGGGGCTGCAAAGGATCAAAAATGTATAAAGATAAATTAGTTTTTCCCGAGCTTCACGTAGAAAAGGAAAATCCTCAACGGCCATCTCAGTTAATAAGAAATTACACAAATATGTAGATATATTAGTGAATATGCTGGATTTTTTGCGCCTTTGCTAAAAGTGAGAGAACCATAGTTCGACCGGGGAGGTAGCACCGCCGCCTAATCCGCCGTAAAGCATTACTTGTGTTTCGATTGGAGACATGCGATTGCCGGCTACACTTTCAAGCGAGGCAATCTTAGTCCTCAAGTGTAGCAAGGTATCTACGTTCGAGCTCAGATAGGATTTCGGTCGTGACTGTGGTTGTACGTGGATGACTAAGGGCTGTAACTACTTAACATAAGGTGGTTTAGAAGCTAGGCCCCTATTTTTTTTATATAGTAAGAGCACCAACTCTTACCATATAAAAATGGGGGGTACAGACTCTCCGTGCTACCTCCTGCCTTATATACCCACTTGTGTAATTCTGTTCATAGTAAAATATTATGATTTTTATTAATAAGAGCATGAAATAGTTGATTAACAGATTTTCCTTGAGGAATAAAAACGAGATGTCTTTGCTACAGTAAATTTTAATAGCCAATTAGGCATGAAACTGGACCCTTTTATGTTTTATGGGTCTAACGCGAAGCTTGACAAAGAGTAATAAAACAAAGTTGGCCATTAGCGAAACTTCGTTCAACGTGCGTAGGTTTTCTTGTCACTCTTTTTTTTCAATGTAATATAAGTAACAAACAAACATGCAGACCATCTGACGTAATGTAGTCGCTGCAGGCCATGCATCCACATGCAACCTTAAAACAAGACTGAAGTTCGAACTGAGATTGTAGTCAAACGTAGACGCTTTTTTACTGCTATTAAGTTTCTTCGCTTCTAAGTGTAACCTGTAACCGCTCTTAACAGAAGGGCAAGAATTACTTCATGGAGGACTATGAGGCCGGTGGTTGTACCTTCTAGGTCAAACTATAGTTCTACAACAAAGTTTTTAAAGCAACAAAGATTAAAAAAATGGGAATATATGAACATGAAACCTGAGTATTTTTTAAATATATAGGTTACAACACGAAAATAACTAACTTATTTTAGCGATGAAACTTAATCTTTTTCTTTACTAATTTAGGTAGAGTACAAATTACATGTAAAGTATAATATTTTACTGATTTTGACAAAGACTAATGGAGCTACACACCAAACTACCCATTAGGGGGTCTCCGGCGTAGTTCTACTAGACATTTTTCCAGGTAAATTTATGATGAATCAGCCTGAATGTAGATAAATTACCTATATAAAAGCTCCACGTTAAGTGAGCACCTATTTATATTAAAACAGCTTGCCATGTTTGTAGAATTTATATAATTATATTTATTTTACATTGTGACAAATGAAATTGACACCTTTGTGAAGTGATTCAATTGAATTGACATAAAACATCCGTACAACATGAATACGTAGTAACAAATTCATATGTTATAATTAAAATATAACAGATTAAAAAAAAATGGTAACGTAAAAGTACGTTCAACGCAGACCTAATAATTCAAATCAACATAACCTCTGATTTTTGAAACAATAAAACACAGACACTACATACGTCACACACTAACTGCGTGTTACGTTGCAACGATGACATCATGATATCTTATGGGGTTGTAGAAATTTATGGCCGCGAGTTAGAACGAATTTTGCTAAAACCGTTTCCATAGCATAAATGCGGAAGTCATTTCTTTTTGATACATGTTGTTTGGCCATAAAGTTTTGTTAGAATATAAACAGGTGTACGAGACGTTAAGGCGTGGGGCGCGGGCGTGGCGAATTTTCACCTTATATTTTATTAGCTTTTATTCATCAACAATATTACTCTAGCTTCTGACTGTAGCTTCATTGGTACGAGTGAGAATACATACACATATGTATGTTTGACTTGACGTCCGAGTGATACGAAGATAACGGTGCTAAGATTTAGATTTGTCTCGACATTTTCATGTTTGTCGTTTGATTTTCGACCAGCGTCAATTTTCGGCTTTGCCAGCAATGTATTGATTTTACACTGTACCCTTGACGTTCATTAAGTGTATGTTAGTTAAAATGAAATAAAATATTTGAATTTGAATATGAAATACAAATTTAGATTTCTTGTATAAATTGTATAGTAATATTTAATTTGAAAAATGTTGATTAAAAAAAACCGTTGTGTTACATATAATATTGTTTTGCAATTGGTCACTTTTAATAGTATCATAATAATGTTTAAGTCTATAACAAGAACAGATTTACAAGCAGCCTATATACAAGTTTTGAGATATATAGCCAGTACTTTTAGTTTTAAACAAATAAATAAGAAATGTTACTTTTTATATAATAATCAGAATACTACTTTTCTAAAGGTAGATTCTCGCGTGCTTTAACGGCGATGGACAAATCACGGTATCTTCTTAATAACGTTAATAATGGCGACATAATATTTACATATTGCTTTCAGCTTGCGATTAATGATATTAAATTGTCCAGATATTTTAAGACCTTTTAGATAATATCCAAATAAATGTCTGTTAGTGAACAAGCTGCGTGACCAATTTGGATGACCTACTTTAGATATTACTTAAACACGAATGGATATGTGCCTATATGGTATTTTGTATGTACCCGTTTACTTTAATATTTCCATGGCTTTATTTTGCAACCTCATGAAGTACCTAACCTAATCAATAGAAAATACTTTAGATACCTACTGTTTTGTTTTTGTCTCCTAAACATATCCAATCCAAGGACTGGGTTTACTCATTAAAACCGCTCCGTTTCTGTAGCGCAATAGACAAGCCCTTGATCGTGACTGCACTAATGTTTTGCCAGCCCCAGCGCAAGTAGCTTCCAATTCTCAAATTGCTTTATCAGGCATAATAATTATAGACACAACAAGTTGTCTTTTTCGCAGTGCCACAAATACCTTACCTACCTGTCTACCCTACAATTTGTCACCAATAAATCTTAAAGGCAGAAATCCGCTTAGTCATTTTATTTGGAAAACAAGAAGTAAAATACGATAATAGTACTGACATGTAAGTACATACATATATTATAATAACAGCTACACTTTGTTTTTTTTAGTTTCAGTTTGAATAGTAACTTTTGTCACAGTGTAATTTTGGTGGTAATCGAGTTCACACGCCAGCGTTGTGAAGTTTATTTACGTGTTTGATTTTCATTTGGATTATAACGGAACCAATCATTATTCCCCTTAGCGTAGGTATTTTTGTAAGCTTTGTTATTTACCGTTCTATTACATGTATCGAAGTTACTTTGTTTCTACAACTTAGCGTTCAATTTTAAACATTAATTTTCTAAAAACCAGGCCAAGCGTATATTGAATTCCAATTTTTACAGTATCTATAGTTTGTAATAATTATAATATATCAATGTTACGTATGTAACGTAAAAAATAACAAAGGGAAGAAAATTAATAATCTCCAAGTCGTCCTAAAATATATAAACAAAAAAATATTTCTCACTGATCACTGCATATATTCAATCCCCCTACGAGATTTCAAGTCACCACGTGAGGTCGAAAAAAGTGAATGACAAAGACCTGAAAGAAAACAATTTAGTAAAGAAAAGCTAAATTTATGGCAAACGCTCATATATCAATATAAAAAGTTTTGTACACGTCGTAAAATAATATGTATAATTTGAGTTTTAGTAGGTGGTGTGGTACATGATGTAAACCCAATATATGTATCAATACTATTTTATAAGTTAATATTAATTTTCATATAATGACAGTAAATAAAAAGGCCAAATCAAAAGCTAGTTATACAACGTAATTACTTAATTGCCTTGTGGAACAATAATAATCGTTTTTAAAACAGTTCTGGCCTGAATAGTTTTGCGGTTCGAGTAACCTAGTATTTAAAATGCACATGCACAATGCGGTGGTTGTCGACGTCATCTACTTTGCAGTAATATTTTTGCCACTAATGCGTCTACACGACTTGTAAAGGAACATCAGGATACGAAAATGCAGTTATTAAAGTGTTGTACAAGTGTTTGTGATATAAAGAAGAACAACAGTGATTTATTTAATTTTAAACAACTTTTGTATTCGTTGGTTACCTAGCTACATATAAATAGATATAAATGGTAATAAAACAATTTATTGTATAAATTTGTTATTTACTTAGCAGTATTATATTAGCAGGTCAATAATAGCAGTAATAATTATTGTAATCTATTTTTCGCTTAAACGATATAGCATAGAGTACTTGTGTTTTAATTGCTGTTTATAAACATTGTATTATCTGTCTCAAAAAAAGCCGGCTAGCCGATTGCCGCCTTGTCAAATGTCAAACAGAAGTGCGAGTAGTTTTAATGAAACTTTTATATAAGTTACACGATTCAATAGTGGCAAGTGTTTTTTGTGAGTTAAATAAAATTGTACCAGAGAAGTGATAAATAAATCCCTATAGCAATGATAGGGTATTTAGTGGAATCAATAAAAAACAATTGCCGGAATACGAATTTAAAAGTTAGCTCAAAAGTTTTTTTTTTTTTCTTATGCACGATTTTACGACAGGCAGTTTATCAGTTCCCTATAAATAAATATTACTTAATTCTTTGCTTACTAGACCGGAATGCCACCCTTGAAACGTTATTATGCCCTGTGGCGATTGTTTTCATGCCCTTTTTAAAAGAAACCCGCTTTCTGGTTAGGTTAACACCGACGGCATGTTTGCTTCATATTTTTATATGATATTTTATGTTCTTGAATATTTTATTTATAATAATGATAACGGATACTTTCCACATAATTAAAATAAGTATTTTCATACATAATTAATAACTATAAACTGTCCGCCTCATATTAGAAAGGGTTTTAATTAATTACCTTTTTCTCTTATTCATATATCAGTAATCATTATTTAAATAATTAAATTGTATTTCAAGGAAGGATAGTCAAATAAAACAAGCAAACATAATATTTGTAAAGAAAACAAAATGTTTCTAGAACTTTTTTGCACATGTTACTGGTGCACAAAAATGATGTCATCAGTGTGTTGTACATAATATTAGTATGAGATGCCCCTTTAACTGTTATGTTACCTTAGTCTTAATTATTCAATTACAACTGTATGATAAAAGTTATGATATTTATATTGATCCAAAAATTAAAAGGTTTCTTTTATAAAGACAAATTATTTATCTTATAAACTAATAATTGAATGTAAAACTGGACGATAAAAAAGATCTTATGCACTAAAGAAAAAAATAAGGGCCGCTTAAGAAAAAACTATATCTATATGTAAGCTCTTATATTATATTTAAAAAGTTGATTACTTGTACTTTTTCATAGATGTCGATAGATCACAATGGGATTTTGCTTGCTAAGTGCATTGTAATTTTATCTTCTCATTCTGAGGACTATACCGTGCACTAAAGAGTATTCCATAACAGCATTAAATAATTCATGATTAATGATGATTATTTTGTTCCAGACTGTCTTAGAGTCGGGGAGTGTGGGGAACGCGTCCTCATCTGATGAAGAATTGGAGCAGTGGGAGCAGATATTCATGATGAGAGACGAGAATGGGAATAGTTATAATGATAAGTAAGATTTTTTCATTACATAGATCACTGTAGCTAATACAAGTTGTGCCTGAGAGTTGTTGGAATATGCGGGTCTATGTACCATTACTAATACCAAAACATTTTTCTAGGTACTTTGGAATACCAAATATGTTGATATTACCATTTTTCCATTTTTCTCTCACACATAACTGCTGTAAGTGTGGCTATGTAGAAATAAACTAAGCATTATAATTATTTTTAAGACAAACTTTAATTTAAATGCACTAAGAAGGATAAAACATCAAATGAAATCTTTCTAGTTATAAAAACATATAATGTAAGAACTTGCCATGGGGTTTTCTTATGTGTAATACAAATACAATATTGATGTGTAATAGTTATATATAAACTACTGGATCTCACTGAACACAGGTGCATTATGAGATCACATTGTAAATATTTCCGATTCTCGGCTTTTTTCTACTATAACATGTGTGAGTTTTACTTTTCTTTTAATGTAAAAAGAGTAGCAAACGAGCATGTAAATCACCTGATGTTAAGTAGTTGCAGCTCATAGACATCCACATACACGTCTAGATCTAACATAGATATGTTGCTATTCCTGAGGACTAAGATGGTCACCTCGCTTCAAAGTGTAGCCGGCAATGGCACCTATCCAAACCAAACACAAGTAATGCATTATGGCGGACTATAAGGGCGGCAGTAGTAGTTTCCTGGTATAACTATAGTGCTCCCACCTTTATAAAACTTCCTCTGGAATCAGTCTACTCATTGATAAAAATTATATTAAAATCCAGTCCTTTGAGAGACATAAGCGCATAGACATTGGGAAGCGACTTTGTTTTATACTATGTAGAGCTTGTATATTGATCACCAGTGTCGTCGTATTAGTATACATACCTCTGAGATATAGGACTGTGCTAAAATAAAAGAAGTACAGTTTCTAGTATCAGCACATTTTACTAGATAGTGTAATACTAAAGATATCATCACCATCATTACTTTAATACATTTGTGATCTACAGCATAAGACAATAAGGCTGATATTTCATTGAACTTGCAAGGTAAATTATTTCATTTATTTGCACAAAGTAAGGTGTACAATTGATTACAAATTACAGTAGATTCAGCTTTCTTAATGTCAGTCATGATATGCAAATTTTTATTTTATTTATTATATACCTATTTCTTACATACAGTATATCCATTTCTTACATCAGCGTCTTTTCAGAATCCCAGTAACAATATTATAGTTGTCATTGTTATTTATATATTTTGATCATTCTTCACTAATCTTGTTTGATTTATCTTTAACACTTTCCCTGCCGTGTTCAACACTGCTATGTATTGCGCGGCGTAACGCGCTTGCGGCTTGTATGCACTTGTGTTGTACGTACAAATTTGTGTGGACTACGGGCGAACATAAGTGGCGTCGGCGCTACAAGACTGGAGGCGGACATTACATCTGTGTATTCATACATGATACACAGATGCTAAAAAATACAATATTTCAATGAATTATTGGCACGTCTTCAGTCTAGAGAAGTAAGCTGCAGTTTAGTGCAGTCTCTAATATATAGCAGCCGCAGTCAGTGTTAACAGTAACATTGTTCAAATACGATTGTTAATAAATTGTCTTTGTGTTAAGTGGTTTATTTTAAATGTGACACATAAGGCATTAAAGTACTTTTGAGCTTTTGAGCTAATAATCTAATTGTTTACATTCCATTATTTCTTTGGCAGGAGAAAAAAGCGCAGCATCTGGTGTCGACCGTCTTGCATCCCGGTCTCGATAGTGATTGTACTGATTGTGTTGGTTGTTCTGGTACCATTGCTAGACCAGCCCGGCGCGCTCCACGCAGCTACGCCGACAGACTACGTGCAGTTGCACTGCTCAGATGAGTGTAGGTGAGACACCCAATCTAGTATGATTGTTCCCTTGTGAGTAACATAGATGAATTTGCACATTGTGGTTTTAAGTCATAGTCATTTGTATGCACAGACACATATGTCTTGTGTGATTATGTATTTTAGATTCTGCTGTTAGACATATACAATCTTTTGTTTTTCATAAGTATAGGTAAACTATTTTTTGAGGAAATTATCAGAAAGTATGTTGTACATAAGGAAACATGCAAAGAGACTGGGCACATTTGTATGGAGAGTGGTCTATGAACCAATACCGATACTGTTGTGTTTTATGTAGGGATACCTCCACTATATTCTCGCGCAAAGGGGCATCAAAATCTGACCCGGCAGTTTTCAGAAAAACATTATTTTAAAATAGCAGCCGACGAGGAAACCGACGCACGGCAGCGGGCTGTGCTTTCGCCCAGTCTCTTTTATTTAGTTTTTTTTTGTCTCCTAAGGTAAGGGTTAGTAAGGGTAAAGTAAGGGTTTTACAGTTATACCCGTATGAACGTTAATACGTAATCAGCCGTAGATGTATTACGTATTCAGAAACATATTTTTTTACAATAAGCATTTATAGATTTTTTGAACTTTTCCTTTCTATTCCAGTGTTATCTTTTCTAATTTTAATGTAACGGTATTATAGGAATGAGAAGTTTGTCTCCTGATTAATCCTACATTATCTTGTATTTCGTTAGATCTGAAATTTAGCAGTGCAAATGTTTAAAAACGTACAAATAGATGTCCCCGAACTTCACATAAGAAAGGCAATAAATCTAATGTCATTTAAGTAAAAACTACATAAATAGGGAAGTACATATATAAATTGCTTTTTTTAAAAGTCGACTATTGGACATTTTGCTCATAGGACTTTGTGCACCTAGAACTCTGACGCGTTTACAGTTTAGGCAAGCCTTAAATGACCTGAAAACTACCACAAAAGTCGTTCAAGGTTAAAAGTGTCTTTGTTCCCTTTATAATTATTTCGAGAAACCGATGTGGTCTCTGATAAATGTACCCAATCCATCATTCTTAATATAATTAATTTGGAATGATCGAGTAAATAGAAAGAGCGTAAAGGTTACAAGGTCGCATTAATGTTTTTTACTTTGGGACAACCTAATTTTTTCATTGGGGCGAAAGAAATGTTTACGTTCAATCTGAGTTTTGTTCATAGCGTTTGAACGGACACATTTTGATATAAGTTTTTTATGTGATAAGAGCAATAGACAACCATGCAGATTTCTATTGTGTCAATCCAAAACACTTGACTTTCAAAAACGTCTTGTGTCTTGGAGTGTATTGGATTGGCTCGATAGACCTGTTTGGTAGTCTATGCAGCCAATGGATTATACAAACTAAACAGAACTGACAACTTAAGACTTAAGATTTTCGTCTCCGTTTTAAGTGAAGCCAACCGAAATACATTAGTTAATATATGGTGAATTATGAGACGGTGGCATATCTTCGGTCGAAATTTAGTTTTATTACTTTTTAAAACTTTCACTGCGGCTTTCGTATATCATTATCGAGTCAGCTTTAAGGGTTGCGAAACCAAACTGGAGCTGTATTCTCTAGACTGAAGATGCTCTGATAATTCATACAAATATTGTATTTTGTTTTATAGCATTCGTGTAGCATCCACGAACACACAGACGTTGTTTTCGCCCGCAGTCTTTTAGCGCCGACGTAAACATAGGCTCTTGTGTCCGTAATCTATAGACTCGTAGATACACAACAGGTATACAAGCCGCAAACGCGTTACGCCGAGTAATACATAGCAATTGTATATCCCGTAAAGAAACTCTTAAACTTTCATTAACTTTACGTCAATTTTAAGTTTAATATGCGTTTTTTTTTTTTTTTTTTTTTCTTTCACGGTCACCCATCCAACTTTCGACCATGCCCGGCGTTGCTTAACTTACCTTAATTAAAATATGTTTGTTTCAGGTTATCATTAGTAGAAAGTATACCAGAGGGACAGATGTACCCTCCAAATACAACGCATTATCCCACGAGAAACGCGTGGCTAGATTTAATAGACGAAGCTCAAAGTTCCATAGAAATTGCTTCCTTTTATTGGTCGCTTAGGTTTAATGAAATATATCCTTATAATTCTTCTGTAGAAGTAAGTATAAATTATGATTGAGTTGTATATTCTACACTTAATTTGAAAATAAACAAAGAAAAAATGCTGTCAACATCTTTGGGTACCCCGCCCAAAGCCAGCATTGTTGACTATGTCTTGTAGTACTGTTTATGTTTGCTTATATTTGTATGTAATATGTTTCTTTTATATGTAGTTATAAGCAGGCCTTTTTTGTCACTTCTGTTTTGGGGGCACACTTATTCTTGTAAGTCGGAACTTCATAAATTTTTGTACCTCTTCCCCACTCCTTGCCACGGTGTTTTGAGGAAAAAATAGAAAAAAAATAGTTATTTTTTTCATACATTTTTTAAATCCTTACATTTTTATAAGTTTTATGGCAATTTTTCGATATTTTTGAAATTACTTTTGAGGGCACCGCGTGCCCCTCAAGCCTAGTTTATAAGTAATTTATGTATATAAAAGAAAATTAATAAATGTTGATACTGAATAAAATATTTTTGATAGGGTTTTTTAATTGTAGTCGTTATTGGTCACTGTACTGTTTCTATATAATATAGCGTGCCTATAATTAGTTAAGAGTAACAGAAATTTTGTATACAAAATATAAGGTAGATTAAATCAGTACTTTTCACATTATAGAAAATTAGGTAAATGAACAAACTGACGTTTCACTTTTACATAACTAAGCTCGTATATAAAGTAAGTATAAAAAGTTATCACAGTATGAGTTTATTTCAGGGAGAGCAAGTATTCCAGGCTCTACTTGCAGCGGGAACGAAAAGGAGTATAGATTTAAAAATTGCTCAAAACTGGCCCACTAAGTTAAATCCTAATATAGATACAGAATATTTAGTTAAGAAAAAAGCGGCACAGGTAAGGCATTTTCATAAATAAACTAAATTAATATAAACTAGTGACCCCAGCTTCGCTCGGGTAATAGAGTTTACATTCACTTACATTATTTTCTTTCATACATGCATCCAGGCATTACCTAGTTGCAAAAACTAACTTACAAACATCTATTTCGATCGACGACTGAATTACTATATTGAATTTAACTGTTTAATTCCTCGCCCAATTTACAAAATCACCTAAAACCTTCTTCAGGAATCACTACCCGTTGTTGAAAAATGAGAAAATCCGTCCAGTACTTTTTAGGTTTATCACGAACGGACAGACTTGAATAAGCACTTTGTTTTGTAATATTTAGAAACGTAGTCCGTACATCTATTTAGAGTTTCTGTAGGAAAACTCTTATTAAACAAAAAGAATTGCTTTTCTTCTTGTTTGGAATAAAAACTTTGTCTTTGTTTTGTGTAACGATAAAAGAATATTAAAATCTTATTATTTTTTTTCTTTGTTCCTGTCGGCAAGTCGATTTAATTTATATTTAGAAACTCTTCTCTAACCTAAGGATTCTGCTCGTTTCGTCTCGTAGTGTCTCGTAGCAGTAAGCGAGCGTGTAGTCCATTTGACCTGTCAGTTCAGTGGTCACTGGTTCTCATGGACTTGTACATTTAATAATTTATTTATCTATTTCTTTGTTCGTTCTTTCTTTATTTCTTTCGTTCGTTCGTTTTTTCCTTTCTTTCGTTCGTTCTTTATTTATTTATTTCATTATCGACACAATAAAACAGTATCTGAAATTTATGTAAAATAAAACTGATCTCACAATTATGCGTCATATGATGCATTAATTTACGATTGAATTTTACAATTAAATATATAATAGATTTAAGTTTAGAAGATGGACTAATTTTAATCTGTTTATTGAGTTGTACTAAATAAATAGTTAAATATATTTTTTATTTTTTGTATACAGGTGAGAAGTCTAAATTTCTCGAAGCTCTTGGGCGGCGGCTTACTTCATACGAAATTTTGGATCGTGGATCGATCGCATTTCTACATCGGAAGTGCTAATATGGACTGGCGGTCCCTTACACAGGTACGGTCGTACACATTCAATTTGCCATCTGTTGAAACAATGGGTCGACCGGGGTATACATATTCAATTTGAAAGTACCACCTTTCAAATTACAATACATTTTTTTTCTTATTTACACTTGTTAATTTTTTTTAATAAAAGTGTGTTTTGTTAGTTTTGTTTAACTATTGTCTATTTTTTCATTTTTTTATTAATGCATTGCCATCGGTCTTGATATGTATGTATGTATATGTGTATGTACATGGCGCTGTATTTGCCGAATTAATCCTTAACATCTTGAAGTACATGAAAATCGTGTTCAAATTGTCTGTTACAAATGAGCGAAGCTAATTAAAGGGTGTTAAAAAGGATCTATTACCCTTTGTGTCACATTTTAATTGCTTCTATGGCAGGGTTACTCAACGTCAACATTGGGGGTTCGAGATAAAATTTACCACCCGTCGCATTAATAACCTATTTGTACTGATTCCGACTTTATAAACGCCGTAAGTTTTGCTATTTGTATGTCTTTTAAATGAACGAACTATC
>DWON01002115.1:0-21722 GCA_018251015.1 Phocides pigmalion okeechobee
CGATACGTTAACTTGAGTATCGACTCAAGTAACGTATCGACGTTAACATGCATCGATACTTTAACATGCGTCGATACTTTTAACATGAGTCGATACGTTAACTTGAGTATCGACTCAAGTAACGTATCGACGTTAACATGCATCGATACTTTAACATGCGTCGATACATTTAACATGCACGGATACATTAACAGCGTCGATTTGTTAACTTGATTCGATACGTTAACATGCGTCGATGCGTTTAATATGAGTCGATGCGTTTAAAAAGCGTCGATACGTTTAAGATGCGTCTATACGTTTAACATGGCCTCTTCTTGTCTCGGCGGTGCGTTGTCGAGGTCTGTTGCAGAAGCCAAGCGGCGCATATACATATGTTCCACTTAGCAGTGATTACGTGTTAGTTCCACTTGGGTTTAAAACCATGAGGTCCGAGTGCCAACATTTTTTTCAAACAATTATTCCCACGTTTGATCGACGCCCCCGGTGACCAGAGGACTGGTTTACATATCGGTTAAGAATTGCAATCACTATTTAACGAGAGAACGAGACTAGCGTTCTTGGCACCATGCCACATAGGCGCAAACTTCTTTTTCATTGTTTAGGTTAGGTTTTTACGATAATTAAATTTGAGGTTTTCATTAATATTTTCTTTGAGCTTTTAACTAGCTGTCGTAACGACGCGCCGAATCAACATAACAAAGAATTTAAACCCACCTATTCATCCAATTATTCTAAGCATGCATCGTATCCGATATGCCTTGATAAGTAGAGATTCACGCACGGCGGTACAAACTAAGGGATGGGGTGCATTGGAATGCAGCGGGGTAAAAAACGATTTACAGTTACGGGGGTGGCACAGACCGGTTTCGGGGCGAGTGAACCACTGTTATTTTAACTCGCATATCGATGTTCAAAGTTAGTGACCAACTTACGTTTTGTTTTGTTTCCGTCGACTATTTTTGAAGCAATACTTCTTTTGGCGCGTTAGGGAAAAAATATAAGAGTAGATTGTTACCATGCGATGATTATTTTCTATTATTAGTGTCGTTTCCTCTACTAACATAGTATAACGCGAAGGATAAAACTTTTAGAAAGATTTATATCTTCTTACGCCAAATAAGTATAACTTCTTACACACACACAAACACACGTTTTGTTAGTTCTTTTTTAGTTTTTTTAGTTCTTATTAATGTTGTATTTATTTGGTTAATTAATTAACCTGAACGATTGACTCTTTTCCACAAATTGGTTTATTTGGTATTGGTCGGTACAGGTTTGTGTACATTGGATTTAGAAACAAGAACACTGGTTATATTTCTCCGCTGAATAGCGATTGCAAATGTCTGCTTAATATATAAACCAGCCTTCTTATCACCAGCAGTATAGGCCAATTGTAAACTAATTGTTTGACACATGTTGGCTCTGAGATTTCATGGACTAAACATTTTAAAGCCAAACAGGACGAATATGCTATGAATATTCCATTGCTAAGTGGAACATATTTGCGCCGCTAGAATTCTTATTTAGTATTTTTTGTGGCTCAGACTCCAACAATGTTTCGTTGAGAAACAGAAGAAGAAAGACCCAAAGATACATATCACGGGCTTCCAAAGACTGCTAGCCTGCAAAGAACACATAGTTTTTTGTTAATTGATTTTTACTATTAGTCATACAAAATCTTGTTTTTCATTGTTTCTTTGAGTTCCTTTTGCTACCTTTCCTTAAAAACGAAACATCTTACGAGTCGGTGGTAGTTTATTGACGTTCAACAAGAGTTCTATAAAGAATCTCCTTTCAAAAATATTTTGAATTTGATTTTGATTCTGATTTTGATTTATAAAATAGACGCGTGCGCAGTAATTACAGTAATGAGTTATTAATGAATATCCTTCCTTACGTTATAAAACAGTAAAGTCCGCTTGTTTATTTGTTTGTTTGTCTATAACACGAAAAGTACAGATTGTCTCGTCGTGGGTCTCATTACCGGTTATGTAACGCTTATCTTGGAACTGAGCAATGTCAAAAAAATAATTGTAGTTAAGATTTTTAAGCAATAGTTTTCTATTTACATATTGGCACACAGTATGTAATAGGTGTTCAAACTTATATATTGTGGGTAAAGCCGCAGGTTGACGCTAGTTTCTATTATAAATTACTTATTCCAAAATAATTCCTTTAAGTTAGAAGGGCACGGACGAGGAAGCGGAGAAAAAGGGAACAGTTTTGAAACTCATAACAAATGATGGTCCTTTATACGTTTTCTCACAATTTGCATGGTAATATTAATGAGCGAGAATAAGGTTCCGAAGCGTTTTACTTTTAAATACGATATGTGTTAAATTTGAACCGATCTCCTGCGGGTGGCTGGTCATCAATTTGGCGAGAGGGGCGCGCGGCCGGGCGAGCTCAGCCTCGTCTAACCCCTTATTTTACATTTCACACTCCGGGAAAATCGTTAGAGAAATCTGCGTAACGTGCATGTCCGAGACATACCTACGCACACGCGCGCGCCCCCGGCCGCGTCCGAGCCTCCCTCGCCCACCCTTCTATTATATCGACGAAACTTCAAGAAATCCTCTTACCTATACGAATATGTGTATGCTGTAATATGTAAATCGAAATTACACATTCAATTCCTTGTCATGTTCCCGCACTCGTTACAAGAGTAGCGCCTCCGTGATCATTTGTAAGTGCCGTCCGGTCAATCCTAGATTTCTGCACTATTTTTTGAATGGTCCATTACAGACTTCGGTACTAGTAGTATGGTACGGATTGTAAATCCTAGTTAAAATTAAATAATTTATGAATTCACGTCACTTTAAAGCCGTCGCTTAGACGTATTTTAATTAGAAAGTCGGTCGGAAGATACGACCGGCTGGTGCGGGCGGGGAACAGCGGGAGGGGGGTACCAGCGCAGAACAAGAGCCGAGGCGATCTATTGAAAGATGTCGCCGCAGGGCGGCGAGCCGAGTGGTCACATACATTATTACCGTACGATGTCACTATGCAAATGTATGTAGGAAGGCTTTGTGTGTACGCACTTACGCATACGGGGGGAGTCTTCTCCACATAATCCGAGCCTCCCTGCCGGCCTCGCGCCTGCCGGCTCTCGCCAAAGATGGTTCTACGCATGTGAGTGTACACACGCGGCACTTTCTCTTGAAGCTCGCCACTGGCTTTTAAAGAGGGTGGCGGGTGGCGAGCTCGGGCGGCGGGCGCGTTCCGAACGGGTGACCACGGGGGGCAGCGGCCGACGAGCCTGCGCCGCTGCCGTGCCCGGCCTGCCCGTATGCTGCCGCCGCACGTCCGCAGCATGCCGTAGCATGCCATTAGCGTGCCGTGCCAACGCCGAAGCAACAGGTCCCCGCTGATAATAGACGTTAAAAAAGACTGATTCCTAAAATGTCATAACTCCATGAAAGTCATCTTAACAAACTGGCATTCCGAAGATAATCCAGTATGTGAGTATATTAAATACATTCTGAAAGCGTCTATCGTATTATAGCTGAGTAGGTGCACGATCGAGATCGTGGTCGAATGCAAACGAATGTAGCGTGTCTCGGACGAGGAGAGGCAGACGGGGGCCTTATTTAATTGAGTGTACTCAGCGCCCTTGCCAAATGATAATCCTCTGTTCCGAAATACCTGTAATAGATGTTAATTAGAACGCCGCTCCGCACGCTGCAAAGAAAAAATAATAATTTGAACAGGTCGTAATTAGAGATGTTTACATAACTGTAAAACAAATATTTTCTTAATTTTTAATATTTTTTCCTCTTTTTCGGCGCTGGGTCGGGTTTAAGCATATTTATTTTCCACGGGAGTTTCTCGAGGCGAGGAAGAATCTGAAATTACATCTGAAAGGTGAGTTCAGACGAGGCGACGATCGGCGTGGGCGGGCGTGCCTTCGTTTGGTTCGCACCGTGATTCATGGTATAAGGACAGCTTGAGCCGCTGCAGCTACGAGTTGATAGCTTAGACAGCTCGGAGGAGTTCGTGACGTCATCGGCATGCATCGGCTCACGCACGGCCCAGTGATAAAATTGAGCTGAGCTCCGGCGGGGCGGCCACGGCTCGTTTGAATCGAACGCACGTCCGGGCCCGCCACCCTCGGGGGTGTGTAGTGGACTTTTCGCTCTGCTTGATATATATTTTCCATTCCTCCCGATGTAGGCTACTGCGGCCGTAGGTTCCGGAGCGTCGGTGCGTCTCGCATTTACATGCGCGGCTCGGACGCCACCCTCCTTGATTGCCGACGCCGCTTCGCACGATCCCCACCCGACTCGTATCAGCATCTCAATCAAACTTAATTAAATTCGTCACTGCCTACCTTGACTACCCCACCGAGCTGGCGTACCTAATAGCAGCAGTCGCCAGGGTCTTACGACTAACTTTTCGTATAAATGTTGCTATCCCTTCATAGTTTCTCATGTACATTACAATTATAAATTCAAGATATCACTACCTACTCAATTTTTCCGGGGTTCGAAATTAATTATAACATGATTTAATAATAAAAGAAAACATCGTGAGGAAACCTGTATGTATGAGAGATTTCGATAATGTTTTCAAAGGTTTGTGATGACTATCGATTCGTATTTGGCCAGTGTGATGGATTATGGACTTATTATTCTTAGTGTGAGGAAAGATCTGTGCCCAACAGTAAGAAAATAACGAGTTGATGAGTATTTATTGTTTCCATAATTACTAATAGGTACAAAATGTTAATTAAAATGCATGTTATATTCCTGTAATACAAATAAGCACGGTCCATACTTATACATAACTCAATATATAACTTAGTAACTTTATTTTTATATTATTACTGCTTACAATAAGATAAAACTAGTAATACGGCTTCAAACATCCCTGATTTACACAAGTAGGCTGTCTGCACGCGAACGATTATGACTGAAGGAACTTCAGGTACCGAGGTAGAAGAACTATACTTCGACCTGGGACGTACCACCGCCACCTTCATAATCCGCCGTAAAGCATTACGTGTATATCAGTTGGAGAGCTGCGGTTGCCGGAGACTCTTCGTAGCGAGGCGTCCATCCAAGTCGGCAGGAGTAACAACGTGTCTACGTTCGAGCTCAGATAGGACTTCGGTCGTTTGTGGTTGTATGTGGATGTCTATGAGATGCGACTACTTAACATCAGGTGGCTTGCATGCTCGTTTGCTACTCTTCTCATATAACATGTATAAACCGTGAATTAATACAGACAACTTTTTTTCTGTGTACTTCTATTATTTTATAAAATTAATTAAATATTGTTGTTTGTGTTAAAAATAAATTGGCTTGCTATCCTTAATATCAATCATCCATTTAATAATATTTTAAATAATCTGTACGATTGGTTACAATGATTAAATGTTACATGTGTACAAGATATGAATATACAATTCACGAATACGCTTGATGTATTTGTTCATTTAACAAAGTAATGTTAAAAATAATAATGAACATTCATTTTAATGAACGACTATTTCGTAATTCTAAAATCACCTTGTTTTAATAGTATAAATTAAGTTTATTCGTCTCAATTCGCTAAAATGCTAATATTTGTATTGGGAGTGAGGTCGCTTGTGTAACATAAACCTAACCGTTTGATTGACGAAAGGTTTGAAAAGTTCAATTACTTCGAAACAATATGAAATGTGTTTAGAATAAATAACAGCATTTCAAGTGTTAACTTATTTTAACGTTTACTTAGCTTTAAGTTTTCTTGTTCCATAGATTTTTTAAGAGAAAAAAGTTCTCATGTAATCTCATCCGTAACTTTCAAATTGATATTTGATATTATGTAATATATACAGACATCAATCAGTTACAACTTTGATATATTGATAGATAATCCTTAGCATTGAACTAGTGATGGAGACTAGACTCCTAGTCTGACTGACTAGTCAAAAAGACTTCTAAACAGACTTTTGACAATAAGTCTTATTATACGTTGCAGTTTTGACGACGATTTCTAAAAAGACTTTTACCAATGAGTTTTACATGTGTTGCTGTTTTGACAAGGACTTCTAAAAAGATAAAAAAACAACAATAATTCCTACGTATGTTTCAGTTCAGACAGATGATAATTCTACGAAATACCACCGCCGTCCTCATAATCGAACTTAAATCAATTCTTATTTTAGAGATTAGAGGCGGATATCTACGGACGGCAAAGACCGTTTGACATCAGGAAACCAGCAAGCTCATTTCCTACTTTTCTATCATAAAAAAATAACCCTGTAACTATTTTTGCAACGGCAGCATAACTTCGTTCTAGTTTCATTACCTATAGTAAGACTCAGATGCACTTATTCAAAGCCTTCGATCGAATATACCTAGTTTATTAATTACAGATTTACATCATTGGAAGTTACTTAATAGTATTGTAATTTGTTAATTTTACTAATTAATACGAAAAACCTGTGGCGAAGGTTCTTATTATCTCCAGACCGGTTAAATTTTTCAAAAAATGTTCAAACCAGAGCGGTTTTATGGAAAAGATTAGTATTAAGCGCAGGTATCAAGATTCCTCATCTAAATGTGGGAGAGCTATAGTTCGACCGGGGTGGTACCACCGCCGCCCTCTTAATCCGCTGTAAACCATTACTTGTATTTCGGTTGGAGAAGTGCGATGTCCTACACTTTCAAGCGAGACGAACATCTTAGTCCTCAGGAGTAGCAACGCATCTACGATCGAGCTCAAATAGGATTTCAGTCGTGTTTGTAGTTGTACGTGGATGTCTATGGGTTGCGACTACTTAACATCAGGTGGTTTGCATGTTAGTTTGCTACTCTTCTCAAATAAAAAAAAGTTGTAGCAAAGGCTCAAGGAATATTTAGGTTGCATGGATATGAACTCCATAACATAATATGTTTATACATATAATTATATTTTTTCAAATAATTAATTGTTGTAACCAGTGGGCTGGTTTATATCGGTCAGAATTGTGATCGCTATTCAGCGTACGAATGCTGCTAGCGTTCTTGGCATCATCCCGTATGGAGACTGTCTCTCTTCAGGTTCTCTCTCTATTACTTAGGTTAGACTTATTATAATCTTATTATAATCGGTTTAAGGTGCTCATTGTTGAATACTAATTCTGTTGACTTAGGATGAAAATATTTTTATGAAATGAAATTTACTTACTCATCTAGACAGTGACTCAAAATAGATTTTGGCGTCCGACACCATAATGCGACCCTTGTCTTTGTCCTGCGCAGTGACCTGAATTAGATCTTGTCTCCAACATCAGAAATCGTCACTTAATCTTGTTAAAGCTCGTCTAGGTCAACCTCCATCTTGTCTATTTAATATGTTTTTATCTTTTAGACAAATCACATACGGCTGTTAATCCCAAACTAAGCAAAGCCTACTTTGGTTACTGTAAAAATATAATAAACAGACATATATTAAAATTTTCGGGAAATTTGTGCCGATTTTTTGGGAAAATTAAAACGCAGCTCATTTAAATATTCCCGGCTCAGTTTCGCGACGGTAATAGAGTCTATATTTACTTACATTATTTTTCTTTCATACATGCATCCAATCATTACCTAGTTGCAAAAATTAACAATTAGAAATATCTATTTTGAACAACGACTGAATTACTATATTGAATTTAACTGTTCAATTTTTCACCCAAATTACAAACAAAACTTTACTTATTAGTCATCAAAACGTTCCTCGGGAACCACTCTACCCGTTGTTGAAACCTGTATGAAAATCCGTTCAGTACTTTTTAAGTTTATCATGAACAGACAGACAGACAGGCGCGACGGGGGAATTTGTTTTGTAATATTTAGAGAAATAGGCACCATTCTGTTCCACAAACGTTTTGTGTCCTTCTAGGATGTTTTAGTATGTCATTTGTTTTCAATAATTGTAATCTATTCAGTTAGTGGTCATACCACAATAGCTTATGCTGAATTAGAATCGAATGTGTGAACTCCGGCTTAAGAGTAACTTTCACGAACCACTAGAACAAGAAGCCTACTTAGAGATACTGGGCGTCGACTAAGACCCTGTTTTATTCAATGTGCATAGTTAATAGTCATGTTAGATTTTTATCTCTCTAAGTACATACAATTTTAAAGCAATATCGTCGCGGAATTTATACATTTTACCATATTACGGCTATTAACTGTACATATTTCGAATCAGTTTCGCGGCTCGTCGTCACGGCTAAACTGTGACAGGAGGGCTCGCTCCAACCCATCAAAAATTCATAATATTTAAAATAACATTCTATATCATTTAAAGTCTCTTCCTTGCTTTAGATGTAAACAAAAGATCATCTGAACAATACACTCTTTTATCGCAGAAATAAATTCTGCAGAATGCATTTGATTCCACCGATAGAACTTAAACGACAATGATGCGCCATACAATGGTCCCAGTATGAAATCGAGTTACGACCTATAAAATTCCAAGCAATATTCTTATTGAATAAGATGGATCGCAGGTTTTAAAATGTAGGAAATATATTATAATGGCATTGAAGTATGTCATGTCTTGGGATTTATCCTTTTGGTATCGGTAAATACTGGAGCTATTCATTTTTCAATGCCTTTTAATGCAAAATATGTATGCTATTATAAGAATATAGAGAGAACACATATAGAAATATAAGGGGCGCTTCGGGCATCAGAAGCGCCACTGCAAGGATGCGTCCCGAGCTAGAACTACCGTCCCTTTTTATAAGAAGTTCAGGTAAAACGAAATAGGCAGGTGGGACGATCAGGTGATGTCATCCGATTCGATGACAACATTTTTTTTCCAAACTAGCTTATTTTTAGCGCAACTACCCTATTTTTATTGACAGCGACAACACTATTAAAAATGTATATCGTTGATTTTTTAGAATACTTAGATTTATCTGAATTAAAACGAAGTCTTAGTAACAGCTCCCTATAATTTGCTAGCCATAGGTAAATATAAAGTCCTACTTACATTATGATGGTACTATTTTATGGTTTGTACTAGTACCATAGTTGCTGTCGAGTATTTGGGCAGCGACTACTAACTCTCGCCAGTCAAGTACCTACACATTATTTCGCGTATCTACGTCCCAAACGGCGATTCTGACTTGGAATCCTATATTTTAAATGGATATAATTAGTATTTATCAGACATAATTCTTTACTTTAATTGCTCTTTATAATAACCGAGCAATGGACATTTATAATCACAGTGACAGGATTTTGGTAGTGTATACCTATAGTGGTATATTATTACTTTTCTAGCTGTGCGACTCTGTTCAAGTGAGCTTCAATTTTCCGGTTTCTGCAGATGTTCTAACCGGAAAAGGTTCTCATGTATTCACACACGTAACATTCAAATTGACATAACTTTTTATTGATAGAGTGATTGAAATGAATCAAAATGAAATAAGCACTTAAATTTAACGTTAAATGAAGTGAAAACCGCACTGAAATTAATTAAAGTGTAATAGCGATTGATTAAGGTAGTTAGCGCGTACAAATGCACAAACGGATAAAATTTATTTATTTATTTACTCAAATCTTACATCTAACATTACGGGTTTAACTATCAAATCCGTTAGTGTAGCGAAAATGAAATTAATTAAATTTTAAAAAATTAAATAAAAAATATTTAAAAATGAAAAAAACGTACATTTAGTCAGAATTACATTTAACATCAAATAAAACGAAAATAGTATGAAATACCACAAAAAAATTAAAAACTATATAAAACGTCAGAAAAAACAAAAAATACGAATCAAGTAATAATAAAAAAGAAAATCAAGTAAATTGTCCAGTAAAATCCAATTAAAAGTACAAATATACATATATCCAATTATATATAAAAAAATATAACAACTACTCTTTTGGGTTCTATTGTGTAAATCAAAGTCCCTGATAATAGTTTTTCTCACATATCTTCTATGTACAGACAGCGACCAATTACAATTTGTTATTAGTATACATTTCATGTAATATTTTCTATTTCAATACAGTGTAAATAAATGTTAGAATCTGAACTAGTAGGAAGTTCAAAGTGCCACCATTAAAATAATTACCGTTTTCAATACATTTTATTTTTATTAACATGCGTTACAGTTGCCGATTCATTATTTAAATTAAAATATTTAAACATATGCAGGGTTTATTAATTAAAGTAATGTAAAAATATTGTGCATTATTAATAATATGTTATATTTTCAATAACATGTAATTTATAAAGAACAATAAGTTGACCAAGTGCGACTCAGAAATGCACACAGTCCATACAAACTCAAAGTATTATATTTGTGTTTCATTTATGTTAATAACCAGCAGACGCGGCGAACTTCGTACCGACTTAAAATTAAAAAAAATATGTCTTATAGTTCAATAACGGTTCAATGATATTAAAATGCGTCATCAGTTCTGTGCGTTTCAGACACATGTTTCAATTCATTGTGTCCAGCTCCTTTCAGGATTAATTATTAAACTATTTTACTAATCACACTACAAGAAATTATAAACGGCA
The DNA here is from genome assembly GCA_018251015.1 of Phocides pigmalion okeechobee. NCBI lineage: Eukaryota > Metazoa > Arthropoda > Insecta > Lepidoptera > Hesperiidae > Phocides > Phocides pigmalion. The sequence continues at coordinate 10,501 of DWON01002115.1, forward strand.
GTATTTTCAGGGAGTTACCAAGGAAACGAATGAAATGTTGTATTTGTTTACTGTCAAATATAAATAGTGCGTTCAGAAATTTTCTTAGAACAATATATACTCGTACATATAATCACTTGTACATTGAAATACGTCTTCACAGTAATCTAAAATAGAAATAAAATAAAACAGTAAATAACAAAGAAAAAATAATAAAAAGCAAGTTTAAATATGCTTAAAACACGAGTCCTTTAATTTTCCATAGTCTAAGCTACCTTGGTTGTTTAATATTCACTTTTGGAACGTCACGACTTTGACAGATACGAACTGTTTATATGGAAGAATAAAATTGTTGTTTTCACTATCTTCCTTGGAATTTCTTCATATTTCTCAACCTTTTAAACCTTCCCTGGACTTCCACAAATAATTCAAGAACAAAATTAGCAAAATCGGTCCAGCCGTTCTCGAGTTTTAGCGAGACTAACATTTAGCAATTCATTTTTATATATAAGATAATGGGTTGTTTTTCATTCATTTCGTGCCTAAATTACCTTTAGCGAGTTCAGGGTTTATTCTAATGAAGATATTGTACTTTGATTATTCCAACTGACTGATTGAATGTTTTATCGTATAGATAATTATATTATCTGTATATTGTTAGTGCACACTGGCACTCTACTGTCACTATCCTTGAAGTCGTCTAATATACATATATGGCTGTCATTAACATTAAATATATAATAAAAAATTTGAGCGTTATATCCCTTAGTTCTCATTTCATCAATATCTTTCAAAATAAAGAAAGAATAAATTAAAAATTAATTTAAATGTGGGAGAACTATAGTTCGACTGGGGAGGTACCACCGCCGCCCTCGTAATCAACCACGTATCTACATTCGAGCCCAGATAGGACTTCGGTCGTGTTTGTGGTTGTACGTGGATACCTATGGGCTGCCACTACTTAAAATCAGGTGGTTTGCATGCTCGTTTGCTACTCTTCTCACATAAATAATCGGTTATTAAAAGAGATGCCTTTACATAAAACAACATGCATAAAAATACGAACAAATCGAAAACTACTTCCTCTTTTTGAAATCGTAAACGGTAAATATTGAGCCAACATTTTTTAAGTTCACTCATTGTGGTAAGTGACGAACGTACTCGAACATCGTATTCAGTCTAAATGTCTTAAACGAGTGAGGATCAATATATCGTCTAGACGGGAAAGAAAAAGCCCACTTACGTCGCCCGTGTGTTATTGTGTGCTACTCACAGTCTACTGATAACGTCACAGGGAACTCTTAAAAATTGAAAACGTATCCCAAAATTTAAACCCATGAAATTTCAAAATAAAAATTGACGTTATTACCCTATTTATTATACGTTATTTACCATGTTGTTGGCGTTAAAAAATATTACTTGATTAATACAAGTTTGTTCCTGTGGATTTATGTAAATTCAAAACGTTATCCAACTCGTTCCAGCAGTTTTTAAGAAACATTTTTTTAAATTCATGAGAACTGCTCATTTACCGTTACAAAACCTATAAAATGAGTTCAAAACATTGCCACTGCCTCTTTTCTTGTTTATGTTACAAGACGACAGGATGAACAGATGACACAATCTACGAAATGGACAGGAGCGAGAAGCAAATAAAGACGGTTTATATAAATGTCACGTGGATTCACGTTCATAAAAAATCTAGATTTATATTATGTCTAGACAAGACGTAAAACAAGTATGGCTTGATATTCTCCGCAGAATAATGGAAATACAATCAATCAAGGAAATACAATGGAAACGTATCCAAACAAAAAGAAACAAAATATTTTTATTTTTATTTTTATTAAGTAGATTCCTTACAGAACGTTTTTGAACGTCAATAAACTTCCACTGATAAGGTGTTTGTTTCGTTTTAGAAAAGTGGTGACGAAAGAAAATCCAATACACAAATTTTTCTACCTTCTACACTACCTACCAATTTTTTATACTCCTCGTTCCCTTAGCTTAAATTTTCTTGATTATGGCTCGAAAAAACGCGATATTCCCCTAGAGGATAATAGGTGGTTAAAACCTAGCCTCAACTGCGATCCTCCAATCCCGCCACCTCCCTTGAAACGGGCAATGTACATACGTTTCCATATGTTATCTATAAATACAAAGAATTAACTTTTAATAACTATTACTTGTTTTAATGAGCATATTTTAAAGAAATCCGAAACAACCGCGGTAAGTGTAGACGTAAATAAAAATTTATTTTAAAAAGTATACCTTAAAACGTGTAAGAATCTGCGGAGAATCTCCAAGGACTCATTTCTTATTAGATAAAGCTTTTTATTCTCCGCTAAACAGACAAATCGGATTACGACTGGATTAGCTTGTCGCTATAAATCTTATTACGAGGTACTGTAAGTTTATTTGCATGATTTAAATTTGGATAGTAAGGAATAAGCAACGAGCACTTAGTAAAATTGGTAAATAATAAAATTTACGTAAAATTGCTTCATAAATACTAAATAAACTACAGTGTACTATTATTGCTTTTAAGAATTATTTAAAAAATGTCTCACAAGTAGTGAAACTCGATTGATCGCGTGTTTCGATATTTTTAAACTGTTTTGATACCTTATATATACCTGATAAATAATCCTCCATTCTATCTTTGTTAATTTATATAAAGTACAGATTTACTATTGACGTTTGATGTATTAAGAAATAAATGTTTAGGTCATAATCATTTTTGTCCACAAATGTAGTTTCAAATAATTCATATTCTGATGTAAAACAAATCTTGTTTCAGTTGGAGAAATGCGGTTGCAGGCTACACTTTAAAAACACGTGATTATCTGAATCCCCAGGAATAGCAACTCATTTTCTTACGAGCTCAGAGATGACTTCAGTCATATTTGCGGATGTACATGGATGTCTATGGGCTGCATCGTCTACTTAACAGCAGGTGGCCTGCCTGCTTACTCTCATCAAGATATATAAAAATCTGTGATTTTAGTACTTAAGAAGGAATATTTATATTTAACGAAAAATTCAAATAATAATTGTACGTGACATAGATAAATAAAATCATATAGTTTTGTTTCGTTTGTAATTGACGACTGTTTAATGAAGTGATATTGTGCTTTCGTTTGTAACAAAACTGCAAATAGAAGTTAGAGGCAATGTATTTTTAAACACATAAAATACTTTAGTAATAATTTCATTGTTAAGTGTTAAGATTGTTATATGACAAATATTATGTTCAAAGAATAAATTTCTTCTTTCTACTGCGTTTTACCAAGTCTTCATTCTTAACTTCCTCATTGGGCGGTTGAGACTTAACTTCATCACAGCAGTGTTCACAGCATTTCAAATTATTGCCACCATCCCTGGAATAAAATTTGTGTGAAAAGATATGAACGATTAGAACAAAAATACAACTGATTTCTTAATCACTACATAAAATACAGGCGAAAATAGGAAGTACTACAGAGGAAAGAATAATTGAAACATAACGTTGGATAAGTAGATAAGGCTTTAAGAGAACATCATCACGGTAAATTTTATACATATTATTATACAACCATATTATTAACAGTTTCCGCCACCACCGCAGTTTAGTTGTTACCACGAGCTATGCAACTGGTTCTAAATATTAGCAATTAAAAAGCGTTAATCGTGAGTACCAGTTATTTAGTAAAATGGATAAGTAGATTATTTTGAAGTCGGTGTTTTTGTGTGAAGTATTGTGAATAAACTAATGAATACTAATATGAGTACGGACTTAATATTAAGTTTTTTGTTATTTATTTTTTAGTAATAAATATTATCTTTTTAACTAATATAAAATATCGATTACTTATGTGTTTGGTAATAATATAACATAATTAAGTATACGTAACTAAAAACAGACAAATTGATACTTTCCACGACCGATGAATAAAAAATTACCAAATATAGTTTTTATTCTATAATAAAAAAATATTTTAATGGCTTCACGTTGGAGAACATACACGAAAATTATGTTTCTAATTTTTGCAGTGGAATCCAAGATTGGATTACTTCACAAATTTAAACGGGGCCTTGCTCGCAGTATATGTTTTTTATTCAGTAATATACAATGGTTTCATATTATAAAAGATTTCGTAATGTGCACGAAAATTTCGTTCTCAATAAACGAGTTTTCCTCGCAGTATACCGAATGTAACAAAAACAAAACAATAACAGTTATTTTTAATTTTCAAAAATATCGCGCGTACGAACAGAAGCTGTCGAATTGAGTTCAAAATCGGTTGCAATTTTAATATAATACGGCATGGATTTGTGAAAATGTTTCATTTTTTAAGAATATGCTTTAATAAGCGCGACCAGGGTTAAAAAGTGTAATTAGTAATGTAAGTCTTTTTAGTAGCGACCTAATTTGAGACCTATTTTGGTATGTGTACTTCCCTGGCCTCGGCTATAACTGTAGGTTAAACTCAAAGTAAAGTTTAATGTGTAGTTAAAAAACAAAGTAATTTTCATTCGTGATTTTTTTTTAACTAGAAACCGCAAATGTTTGTTTTCAGTCATATTTTACAAATCACATATTTAGTATAAATACATAGTTTAATCTATACATATATACTATCTACATATAAGACTAAGGAGACTAACTGATCTAGAGATCAAGTTACAGTGAAAGAAAGTTTGAAATGTGGTAGAGACGTTAGAGCTCGCCCGGGGCGGTACCACTGCCACCCTCATAACCCGCCATAAAGCAACATGTTCTTCATGTATTTTGTTTCGGTTGGGGAGGTGTGGTTGCCGGATACACATTATTGGAGGCGACCATCTTAGTCCTCAAGAGTAGGAACGCATCCGCGTCCATTCCTAAATATAATTTCTGTTGTATTTGAGATTGGACGTGGTTGTCCATGGGCTGCATTGAACACTTAACATCAGGTGGCCTGCATGCTCGTTTTTTACCCTTTCACAATAAAAAAAAGCGTTGAACTGATGTTTTGCAGACTGGTTTTTTACATAGTGTAAGTAAATACTGAGAATAGAATCTTCGAACATATATCCCTAAACAATTAAAATAAGTTTAATTGTGCGCGACCAACGCTGCGGCACAAAGCTAGATTATCATAATGATAATTTACCAATAAGAGTATTCCTCAATTTCCCAGAGTGTGACATAATGTGACTTCTTAAAAACAGAAGAAATCATAGCAGGCAATAATTTTTATTAATAGGATCACTTATATCAAATCACTGATAGACAATCTCTAGGCGCAGTGTAACAGGAATGAAGGCAAAAAGTAGAATTTTATTTAAATTTACAGTTGTTTGTTAGTTTGTAAAGGTTTGTATGCGCTTAGTCACAGAGCGACTCACTTCATCCTCTCATGTCAAGGAAAATCCAGTCGGATATGTCGTAGTACGGAACAGGTAATGGAAATAAAGCATTGTGCGGAATTTATATTGACTCCGATTGCCATTTAGAACACGCAAACCTTGATGTTATTTGGATCTTACGTGATTACTAACTATTGATGTAGGAAAATAACTTTAATCTCTGTAGATATTTGTTGATTTATGAAAATAAAACTATTTGCGCTTTGTAAATATTTTGAGAAATGTTTCGTGTGTACATAATCAAATTAAAAATACAATTGCAATATTAAGAACAGTCTTGAAACATAACCTAATAATATATGAATAGGAATAATAATATTACTAGATTTATCTTCATATTTTATGTGATTTTTGTTTGTATACACATCCAGATAATTTTATACATCAATCTTAACCGCTAAAAGTTGTATCAGGTCTCCTTTAGTTAACAACAAAAACAGTTTAATGTCAATGAAAATTTACAGTAAAGTATAAGATTATTTAAAATAACCGTTTAACTAAACTCTAGATGTCTTTTAGACGTAGTTCAGGTATAATATTAAAAATTATAAAAAAATATTTTGCTATCTTAGGGATAGATTAGATAGGGATCTTAGTGAGAGTTTTTAATGTCTGTTCGGGTCTAGGTAATTATATATTTATCTTTGTGTGCCCACCGAACCCATGGCAAAAGAAATCTTAGTGTAAGACAATGAATGTAAGAACCATGTCTGTTGATACATATTTACTGTTTTGGTGTTGAAATTCTGCTTTCATATAGACGGCCTTCATTAAATAGGTTTAGTCTCTTGGGCTAAGTTTTCTATTTGAAAGTTTACATTGATAAATGCTTCGTACCGTGATGGGATTTATGTATTTAAACGATTTTTATGTTTAATTTGTTAAGGTTAGCATACATTCGGGTACAATAAAATAAATCGTTTAGGAAAATTTCTAGGTCTATATATATTTATTTTAATCTATATATTTTAATAAATATTACGCCTAGAAAAGTATGAAATAGAGATTCGGAATGACTGACGTAACATTTAGATAAAATTGCAAAGATTTACGGGTATTTAAATAATTTTACACTCATACTTAGCACTATACTACTATGAAAACTGTGCGTTTAATAAAATATATATGTACACATATTTAAGGAGTTACATTATTTAGATAGATAAATGTAGAAAAAATACAATAAGATCTAATTAGACAAAGGCTACAAATCTAAAAATATAATCCATTATATATTCCTAAAGACGTTATATGTATGCAAAAGAGTCAAGATACTAATTCTACAACATAAGATCTAAATACATAAGAAAGTCTAAGGTACGAACTCACGGTAAATTTTCAGCAATCCAAGAGCAAAAACAGCTCATTTTAATACCAACAGCCACTCTATCGCCATCGCACTCAACTCCACCCAACGTCATTGCTATCAAATGACCGTGACGAATTGCTGGGGCACCAGCGTCTTCCTGGAATCAAGAAGTATGAAGTAGCAAACTGAAATGCCGATCACTTGGTATGGATGGTAAGGAGTTCCTAGTGCTCATGTATATAATTATGTGATCACAGATCAGTCTAACAGAACAGCCGGGGATGTAGCAACTTCACATCCATTTCTAGCATAAAGCTCTTACTGCGTACGGTGGAAGGTTGAATTACCAGCTTTACCGTCTAACCTCAGGCGTGGCAACTTATTACAGTTTCCTATAGGCGACAGTCTCTTCTTACCTCAATATATACCTTATCAATTAAATCACTAAAGCAGATTTTAACTGTAAATAGATCTAAAATAATCTAAATAATTGAAACAAAAATATTTTATAACCTTCAGTCGTACTTTGTGGTATAATATGCAGTTATAATTTATATAAACAAGAATAAGTTTGTTTTTGAAAAAATCCATTCAAGAAACAAATATATATAATATTAATTATATATATTATTAATTATATATATTTCGGAGAGATGGTGAGAAGTAAACATATCTAACGTCACAACTGTTGACTTGACGACTCATGTTCAGATATTCCAAAGAAAACTTCAAGAATATATAATTATCTTCGTATATTGCTCGGGCAGCGTAAGTTGTCGTAGAGAGATCCGAACTATGCGACGGCTTGAGCGAGAATGATAACTAACTGCGGGCGCTCGGACTTTTATGACAAAATTGGGTGGCGGTACATAACTTTTTACGATCGGTACAACATTTTTAACATTTCTAGACTTGGCTAAAAACTACTAATAAAGACAACATTTCCGGCAACGCGTTGTCTTAATTTTGCGGTTTCGCTCCGACATATATATTAATAGTAAAAAACTTAAATCACGTAAATTTCAAATTTCCCAGAATAAAAACGGATACGGCAACTTTTTGCTGTTTTTAGCAATTGCTATAATCAGATGCATAATATTTGCCGTTTATGGGTTTATTTGTAAAATAAAAAATAAATATAAACATTTCACAAGTTCTGGTTACATAAAGACATATTTTATAATCAACTTTTAATACAATTGTCCTACCTGAGGTAACAGATGCATTGTTCGAGATATGCAAACCGCAATAACCTCTTAACCTCAATCGGAGCATTTCGGTTTGCTATTTCCAGTAGATAAAATATACAAAATTCATATGTACTTTCATATGGAAATTAATTTTACCGGAAATTTAGATTGCTTATGAAACACACAAAATTTTCTAAATTGGTTTTAATTATATAATTTTACGGTTATCTAATGTAACATAAAAGTGTAGTTAGAGTCGAATACTGTCATGTGTGACAAATCAGTCCAGTAAAAATTATGATTTTAGTACTATGAGCCATCATACATACGAGAGGCTAATGGAAATGGATATTGTTATACTTTCGGTAGTGTATTGTTTTAAAAGCATAAAATAACACATTTATAATCTTCTGTTGGCTGTATAGGCATTGCTGTATAGATTGCCTTTAATTATCGACAATAGCGTATTGAACGATATTAACAAGTGCGTGCGTTGTCATGGACATCAGTTAGTACTCAATATTTAAATTAGTTTATACAGGTGGGAGAACCATAGTTCGACCGGGGAGGTATCACCGCCGCCCTCTTAACTTGCCGTAAAGCATTACTTGTGTTTTGTTTAGAGAGGTACGGTTGCCGTTTGCATTTTAAAGCGAGGCGACGCAAGGAGTAGCAACGTATTTACGTTCGAGCTCAAATAGGATTTCGGTCGTGTTCGTGGTTGTACGTGGATGTCTATGGGCTGCGACTACTTAACATCAGGTGGTTTACATGTTCGTTTGCTACTCTTCTTACATAAAAATAATTTATAGCATTTTATTCAAAAGTTTTCATAATATATGTATATGTATATGTTCTATTGATTCTTATACATCAAAGTTAAGGTTATAAGAAGTTCGTCATTACAGTTGAACAATAAAAGTACTGTTCGCGTAAGTCGTTATGAAACAGCGCAAAGTACAATTCAATAATGGAACAATAAAGTTTACAAAGACCGCTCAAAACTAGAAAACAACTCGAAGTATGAACAATACGATGTGCCAAGGATATGAAAATCTGATAGAAACCGAACAATGAGGTAAGTAGATAGTTTTTGTTCCTGTTTTATCTCACAAGATGTATGTGGGAGTTTTGTAAGTGGAAGAATGTGGCTTTCTTTATATTTTTCTCTAGTCCTTTGTTGCCTTTTGCCTCTCATTGCTTTGTTGGAATAAATAAAAAATAGTTATCAAAAATGAATTAACTTAATAATAAACGGATTACATATATATTATGTGCGAAGAACCTTAATTAACTTGTACTAAATCATGTTAAGATCATAATAAATGCACCGTAACAATGGACCAATTTAGACATACTGTGATATGTTTGTAAGTGACTCTGCTACTATGGTTACAGTACAAGAAATGGACTATAGGTTTCATTTATCTTTTTTCAATTTATTGTAATTAAATTTTATTATATTAGGGTACTCAGAAATACAATGAAGGTATTAAAAACATTATTAATAAGTAATGTTACATATTCTTAAGAGAAATAAAGTCTTTAATCCAAATGTTAAATTACATACGAAAGCTCAATAATGAAAGTTCTTTGCTCTAATTTTTGTTTACACTTATGTAGATTCACTTAGTAGTATGGCTGGCACTCCACTGTCTTAACGAAGTAAGTTGGAGCTTTAGGAGCTGAGAAGCAGGTTTTAGTGTCAAAGTTCTTAGCGTCTCATTATCCGAAGAAAAGACTTACAGTCAAACCGAATTACATTTCACATCGGCTACAAGATTTTGGAAGTTGTCTGTTTTGCATTTACCGTACTTAAAATATATACAAATACAAAACGCTATTACAAAAATACGAAAAATTTACTAAAAAGTCAATTTTAATAAATGTTAAATAAGTGAAGTATTTTTTTTATGTAACGGATAATCACGATTAACGATTTTTAATTTAATTTAGTCGTGACTATGAGCCATGCAACAGGTACGAAATATTGGAAATTTAAAATCGTGAGTAATCGTGAATACACATAGTAAAATGTATAAATGCCGTGATGACAAGTTTAAAATTATCAGTAAAGTAAATTTGTTAGTACAAAACGATTATAAAATGCATTCCTTTTTAACACGCTTTTATTAGCTTGGATTGTATGTATGTATATAATGGAATCTTTGAGCATAATTTTCATCAATTTCCAGATGTCTGATTAATTTGAAACTTTGCACACGTATCAAGGACCGATGACAACGCAATAATATGAAAAAAGTAAACAAAGCCTAAAAACACGCGTTTATAAAAAAAACGTATAAATAAGAAAAAGAAAATGTGATGAAAAATAAACGTGGGGTGCTTTTTCAGTGATCTATTGATACAATGCACCCCATGTTTTTAGCCTATAGCCTAACGAAAAGGCAGAAGGACCACCTGATGGAAAGTAGTTACCGTCGTCTCTAGATATTTCCAATACACAAAGGAGTCTCCAATGTATCGACGTCTTCCGTTATCCTTATCCTTAGGATTCTCATTTCTTTAATTTTTTTTATTTGAATGTAATATCTCATAGATAAAGGACGAAATTTTTATTTAAACTTATAACCAAAACAAAGTTTCATTTCCTATTTTGCTAAATTTTAGAGCTGCACTGACTAATAGTCTACCGGTAGTCTTGCAGTAACAGGTATCTCGTCGAGACCCCATGGCGATGTTACCGTTACTATGCCCAAGACGACCTCGGGCTACCAAAGTAAGATAAAGTGCGCGTACATCGTACTCGACACTCGATACTCGACATCGTGGGATACTGGTAATGGCTACGTTTGCAAAACGCCGCTGGATGCAAACCTTCCATATATTTCTTTACAAATCCTTCTGAAATGTGGTAGAACCAGTACGATTTGACTGGAGAGTAACCGTAGCATAAAGCATTTCGTGAAACAATTTTTGCGCTGCCAATGATTATGATTGTGAGACGATCATCTTAGTATGTAGGAAAAGTAGGAAACGAGTGTGCAGATTATCTGACGTTAAATGATCCCACGCTATATCTACTTCAAACCTCAGACAGGACTAGTACTGCCCTACGTCGTGCATAGATACCTCTTTACTTCTGAGTGGCGAGATGTTCGCCTCACTTGTAATTGTAGCCGTTAACCGAACCTCTGGAACTAAAACTTAAGAAATGCGTTAGAGTGGTTTATGAAGGCGGCAGTGATACCTATTAGTCTATTAGCAAGGTTGTTCTTTTTTTATTATTACGAAAGAGTAAGCAACGGGCATACTGGCCACCTGATGTTAAGTGGTCACTGCAGCCCATGGACAACCACGTCCAATCGCAAATAGAACAGAAGTTCTATTTA
>DWON01002116.1:0-21709 GCA_018251015.1 Phocides pigmalion okeechobee
TAACGCTCGCACAAGGCTATAGATCCCGCAGGTTCCCTTGATTGTTGTCTAAATTGGAAATTAACTCTTAAGATCTTGTGACCTGGTACATCATACAACGACTTCAGGTAAAACTTTAATCGTATTTGTCGTTGATTACAGATGTCCGCAGGCGACGATCACTACCATCAGGTGGACTGCATAACCGCTTACTGGATCAGTTTAAAAAAAAATCTTTAGTTTCATCTTACGTTTATGTAAATTACTTATAGAGTTGCTTATAGAGTCTATTACTTTAGATACAATACATACAGCCTATTACTCTAGAGTCTATTACTTAGAGTCTATGGATTTTCGATAGAGGATCAAGTTTTACATATCTGTCTCAATTAAGATTGACCGGGACAACAAAATTATACGTTTATTTAAAAAACAGTTAACAAACCATTACGTGTGCGACTTATATACCGATAAATAATTAGCAAAAATAATTTTATTATATAAAAAAATGCAGCGTTAGAGCTGTGTTGTTAGTAATTGAATTCTAATCCACTTTATAATCAGCATCTCGATCAAGAAACCTTTTTCTTCATCTCGACAACCGCCATGAAACCTTGCAACACTATTAATGAAATGAACCAATTACAGAGCGGACACCTCCCACACCGCCCCGCGGGTGGCGTCGCTACTTAAGTAGATTATTGACGCTAAGCGGTGGACGATTACCTACAATGCACGTTGTATATAATAATACCTATATTATCTTAAGAGGCAAATCTACGAGTATTCAGTATTATAGTATACTATAGTTCGACCGGGGAGGTGGCACCGCCGCCCTCATAATCCGCCGTAAAGCATTACTTGTCTTTCGGTTGGAGAGGTGCGGTTGACGACTACACTTCGAAGCGGGGTGACCATCGTAATCGTCAGGAGTAGCAATGCATCTACGTTCGAGCTGATTGATTTCAGTCGTGTTTGTGGTTATACGTGCATGTCTATGGGCTGCGACTACTTAATATCAGGTGGTTTGTATGTTCGGTTGCTACTCTTCTCACATAAAAAAGTCCTCAACGGTAGCAATGCGCCTATAATTAAGTACAGGTAAATTTGCAAGCTGTACGGATTCGGACTATTCACCAAGTTGCCGGAATTGTCACAATGTAATAAAGTGATTGTCAATATGATCTCTAACGCTCCATAAATCTTCTTATTTACCAATTTATAAAGTGACTTTCAAGAACAGACTTACACAGCTTTGCCGCCGATTGTTTTCCAAAAAACTTCATCACGACATTCTATGCTCTTGACTACCACACATTTCGATCTGGATATTAATCTGCGAGTTTGACTGAGTCATACCGAATGTGGTGCGGAGAGAGGCTTACCCCCCGCCACCGCCGTCCCCCGGACCCTCGACGCCCGAATTTTTGCCAAATTAATCTTTCTTCAAACACTCCACGTCTTTGTGCATCGAGGAGCAAATTTAATCTTGCGCTGATCGCATATACACTGCGGGGAGGGGGGGTGGGGGAGGCTTAAACAATGGGCACAGATTATAATGGACGGCAATCGATATGGCATTGTTCGATTGTTACACCGCTCGTGGATGTGTGAGGTTAGCGGAGGTGTGAGACATTCTGCTACCGGGGTTTTTCATCCAATTTGTATACCTAAATTTTATACCTATCTAGTAACACCTTCATAGCCTAAGTCAAAATTATTTCATCGGAATTAAATATACCAAAGGATAGATCAAAGTAGCTTAGTTCTGCCTTGTTTCAATTTTAAACACCTTCATAAGTGCAGGAAAAGTTTTTTTTTATTTCAAGCGCATTGTATTATGAAACAACGAGCATTTCATATTTTTATATTTTACAATTACTTCCATCATCACATTATTTCAAAAAGAACATTATTTGTCTGACTTGAAAAAATATTTTGAAGGCTCTGTACAGTGGCGTATGTGTTGTGTATACGATAGTACTTTTGGCTGTGGTATGTTTTATTGCCTAAGCTGTAAACAGTGTACCAACTTCCCTCTAGAAGTTGATGATGCCCTGATCCTGTAACGATGTAGTGTAAATGATTTATATTTCATTGCAATACTACATGATAAATGATAACATACATTCGAAGATGGTTTTCACATGGACGTGGCTCCCAGGAATTATGTAGTTTTATAGCGAAGGGTGACAAAGGAAAGCTCGGTGTCGTTTCGAGAATTAGTTTATTTGTAGACTACGCTGACAATTATTGCAAACTCACTACTCTACAATAAATACAGTAACACGCTACTGCTTGACTAATGATCAACTCTACATACGTCAGATATCATACTCTCCATTCATTATTATAAATTGCATCAGAAACGTTACAACAATTGCGTTTCATAATGTTTTAAAAATCAAAGAACTCTTAACAATCGACGTGACGTCGAATGGACAATGAATGACATTTTGTTGACTTTGTACAATTTGAATGGATTGTTTGTTTGGTGTAATATCTGATGTACGCGCGTTGCTGGATAATATTATGTTTGCTATGTACACTATATACAAAGACATATTTACATTTATATTAATTGATTTTCCATTTACACAATGGGCTATAATATAATACCTTTGTTACCTTCGTAGTTAATATTATACAATATTTTTTAAATAATCTGATTTTAAGTTACAGAATAGGCATAAAAATCCTCAATTTTATTTACTTTTAAATTATTTGAAAACTCGATCAATAGCTACTCGCGAATGAAGCTGGTGATTCATTTACTTTGTATCTTTAAATCTACATTAAATTAGATGTCACAGAGTATTCATGCGGAACTTTTAATACAATATTGACAATATAACATTGATCATAACAATTTGAAAGAATATATTTTCTACACTTATAAGAATATTATATTAACTTAAGTGTCGTTTACTTAGACTTACGTGCACTCCACTAAACACTAAATAGAGTCAGTTCTTGGAAACGACACGACTAGGGCATCGCGACACCAGCCAGCCTTCATACCTGGTCTCTCATGACGTGACGTGACATCATGTGACGTCATGTAAATACGTACTTACGGACAACTGACCAAAGCTCAACAAGTATATTGTGAACAACACTGTCTATTTCTTGGTATAATTTGTAAATGTACTGCGATCAACAAAATCGTTAATTAAAACGTAATATAAGGTAAGTTTCGCGCAGCAGTGGCCACGTCACGCATGGACGGCAGTCGCCGAGAACGTTAATTTGTTGCTTACAAACATTACTAGCAATCTTTTCAAATTAAAGTAACAAATTCTTCATGACAAGAGACTTCAGTACATTCATTGATAGTGCTTATACTATAGCTTCTTAAATGTATGACTATTGACACACGAAGCTTAATTCCCGAAAGACAAAACTTACTTGAGGCCATCAACAGTCACTCGTACTATATTGTGACGCAATCAAAATGTATAATGTGATATTTGACGTAGCGTACTTTGGAATCGCTTACGTTACATAATTCTAATCAATTTAGTCTGATACAAAGACGCTATATCTCTTACACTTAATAATGAATAACAGATTGCCCATACGTAAATACTTGAAGACGGTTCTTAAGATTAGTTAAGTCCAATTTGTTGTTACATGAATATTGTTTGTTTAAAGCATTATTAAAGAATTTCTAATTAGTCATTCTTCCTAACCTGACCAAGCTATAACCATGTAGGCACAACAGTTTTTTGATATTTCATAATTAGTACCTATTACTAATTATTGCAACGCCGCTCTCCCTTCAAGTTCGTATATAAAATGATAATCATTCCTACCTATGTTGTTTTCTATAATTCGCACAGATAGCGAAGTTCTCCACAATAAATAACATACAATTAAATGTGATTATTATTTTGTAAGTAACTGGTAAAATTGAATATTCGCTTTTAGGCTGGCTACATATGTATGTATATGTTGCAAAAGTCTGACAAATTATTAAGAAATAAATTCTAAAATAAATATGGACATAATTATAAATACACCACTAATTTTAAGAGAAGAAGGGTGCAGTTTTAAGTGGAGTTTAAGTTTAAGTAAGGACAATAGCTTCTATACCTTCGTCCTATAGAATGACATCGGCCGCGCTGACATACGCGAATAATTCAGTTGAAATCAGTTGTGCATTCTCAATGCGAGCTCTAATTTTGTGAGAGCCTTTGTGAAACTTTGTTGATAAGAAAAAGGACAAGCTAATTTATAGAGGAATTTTAGAAAGAAGATTTAAAAAATTTTAACGTCAATCGAAAAGCAAGTAAGAATATAAAATATTTTTTCTTTTTACTGTGCAAACGTAACCAATTTCTGTGCGCCTAAGTGCTTTACAAGCTTAGGACAGGCCGGGTTAGAAGGCAGTCGCCGTGGTGCGGGAGCGTCGCTACGTGTGCACGCGGCTGTAGCGGTCGTGCAGCGCGGGCGAGCTCGCGGGCGACGGGGAGCGCGGCGCGGGCGACAGCGGCGCCGCGGGCGGCAGCGCCAGCACGTACCTGCGCGTACGTTAGGACAGCATGTACTACCAATATACGTCATTATGCAGGTTTACAAAGAAGTCGTCTGAATAGGTCAAATATGCACTAGTTTGCGGCGTGTTAAAGCAAACATTTTCAGTACCAGAGTAGCGTCAGTTTGGTTGTTTTCTTTGCGAACGCGTAAAACAAATTGAAAATGTGAAATGAATCTCTAGAAGTATTTCCTTGAACACTACGATTTGAGGTTCTTCATAAAGGTGGCTACAAGAAGAGCTTTTTTTCAAAGTCGACGATGCATCTGCATGTCATGTAGCTCGATTAAATTTCATTAGGTTGAATGTACATGTATAGGTATGCTTGATAAAAGGTAATTCATTGTATGCTGGTAGTCTCACAAACCTGTGAAGCAGTGCTCTGAAGGCAGCCGCGGGAGGCGCGTCATGCCAGAGCGGTGCCGGCGCCAGCGCGCCTACGCCGCCCACGCCCACGCCCACGCCGCCCAGCGCTCCCAGCCCCAGGGCCCACCACTCGCCACCGCCCACACTACCGGCCCCCCACTCGCCTACACCTAATTGACACACACAATAAAAATAACTTAGCCGCAAATATAAATAAAACGCAAAGGTCTACGCGTAATAGGAAAATCTCTACTAAGGGCTCAAAAGGACCTTTTTGCGGTTTGAAAACTGTTGTGATGCAGATTCACATATTTGAACAATGCCGTCCGTAGTCCTCAGGGATAGTGACTCTGCCCTATTCCTTAAATCGAGATACCTTCGAGTCTACCTTACTGTGGTAGTTCATTGAGATCAATTAAGAATGTACTTAGTAAAAAAGGATTTTGATTTTGATTTAAGGCCTTAAGTAAACTTTCAACAACAACAAAGTTTGCAGCGGTATACCAAACTGAATCGAAAGAAAAATCTACAAATAATCCCCGACAGGCACTTCATTTTGGAACCCGTCCCAAGTATAACAGCAATGATTGTATGAACAAATTTTTAGAGAAAGTAGTTATAAAGTTGGCAACACTGGCCATAATAATGGGGTACGGCGGGTCAAGGTGCTACACGTGAGGCCGCAACAAGGGCGCCGTTGTGCGCGACCCAGCACCTGCCACCGCCCGCCACCGCCCGCCACCGCCCGCGCCTACTGTTTGCTTTAAGGGGCGCTCAATTATTTAAATATCAAACCTGTTAATATTGTTATTTGTTTGTACGCGATTAATAAAATATCAACACTATGTTGTGTTATTTTATTAACTGACTGCAGTTTTTGCAAATAAATCTGCATTTATCTTGATGGTGATTGAAAACTGTAATTTCAATATCAAATACGTACCGTATTATAGTCATTCGCTTTAGATTGAAGTTAATAAGGTTGTTAGAATGTGTACTATGTATATAAGCAGTAATCAAATAGACTCCTAAAAATAATTAACACAATTTTACCATCGGTATAAATTATGGAAGCTGAGAACCCTTTGAGCGGGTCACATTTATCTTATTTTAGTTTATGTAGTACATAGAACTTCAATATGTCGGCGTGTAATTAGTAAAAACAATAACTTGGTTTAGTGAAGCTATACAAATTAGGAGCACATATATCTACAAAGAAAGATAAGTATTTTAGTACTCATAGAAATAAGTGTCTGATTGACAAAACCTCACAAAAGCTATACAGAAGTAGGTATATATTTATATTTTACTTACGATCCCAACTGCCACTCATTTAAATTATTTTTATACCAATATATAAAGGTGAGTGTGTGTGTGTGTGTCCCGTACGTGGTTGTGTGATAACGGCCGTGTCGTGACGTTACTCGCTTATTAAATTCGCATTAGCGCTAACGACCCCTTCCGCCGCCCTTACAATATCGTTTACATGTAATTCCTTATCTATTAACAAATCGTTGGAAATAGCTTTTTATTGTCACCTTTGAATCGTAAATGGGGCTCGAATTACGCGTATGACATGGAAATGGTCGCTGTTAGCTGCTATAATAACTTTTACATTTGTACATTATATTTAACAGTGGGGGTATCTTTGATGTTCGTCATATAACGGAAGTAAAACTTCGACTTCTTCTAAATTTTAATAATGTAATCCTTTTTCTGGGCATGACAATATAATAATCAGAGTTAGTACTGTAACTGTAGTTCACTTAGATGTCTACTACATTATTTCTGTATAAACTGTAAATTAGTTATATGTTAAGCCATGTTTGCCTATAGGTAAATGGAAAGAAACTGCAAAATAATTAACTATTTAAGTGACATTAAGTTAATCTGATACGGAATAAACAATTAACTCCAGTAACTCTAAAGCTTTTGTCCACTTGGATTCAGCAAGAGTGGTGGTGGACTACAGTGACCATCAAACATTAAATGACGTGCTCGTTTACTAATCTTGCTTCTTTGACAATCAATACAAACAGTATGATTTAAACTTAAATTGAAATAAAATGTAACGACTTAATGAAATTTGTTGTATGTAATTTGTAAGTAACAATAGATTTGTGTAAACTGTTATACGGACGTGAAACTTGAGGTGGTGAATGATTTAATGAATCACAACCTGTGCCCGCTACGTCGTCCGGTGATGATTGACATAAATTGACATAACTTCCTTATTTGTTAACAGACTTAAATGAATCACAATATAATCCTGCAAACTGCATTCAAATCGGATAAGCCGTTTCTGAGATTAGCCTGCAAAACATTATAGACATACAGACACACAGACAAAATGAAAACACATTGTTTTGGGTCCTCTTGCTATATTAAGGCACCCCATAATGATTTTTTAAATATATTTGCCGCGTATAGACAGCGATCAGTTACAGTTTTATTATTATATAGAAGAAGAACATAGGCTAACGTTCCATAATAGTATGTAGTAAATAAATGAGTATAATCACAATCTGAATTACACAACAAAATTCATAATGATGACCAAAGTGTATCATAAACTTTAGATAACAATCATCCGAAGCAAATTATTTTCATTTTCCCTATTGACAGCAGTAATCTGTCACGCGGCGATACGAATCGGTAAATGATCGGTAATTATCGGCAATTATCGGCAATCGGGCAAACAACCGACACGTCCGCGCTTCATTACCGCTGGGGGCGCGGGGAAACAGGCGCGATGAGGGTACAGGTAGGATTTTATCGAAGGAGAGTAGCAAACAAGTATCCAGGCCCCCTGATGTGTTACATTATGTAGACAATATATCCTTATACAACCCCAAATAGGAACGATATCCGTGGTCTATTGCAGACGCATTGCTACTCCTGAGGACATATAATGGCCACCTCCCTTCTGTAACCGGTAACCGTACCTGCATCTGAATGGTTAATCGTACAGGTGTGTGTTGCCACTAAGATTATTAACTAATATTCTACTTGAATTATATTTTCTTTGTGGTATAACTTCGAAATATTTTGTCATAAATATATTAATATCCACATGTAATCAATAGTGAGTCTCGTCTCTTGTTACCGTCTGTGATTGATGACAAAATCGCGCGAGGGTAACGGCGGATATCCATTAGCTGCTCACACTCGTGTTATTAAACATAACAGTTGCACCATATTTACCTTCGAACTTTTTATAACAATAAAAAAAGTGATAGCTTCTTGGTTGAGACCTATTACTGTCCAACCGCTGCGCACAAGTTTTTCTTAAAATGAGAAGTGTGTATTAAGCCATAGTCTATCACGCTGGCCAAATACATGTTAGACTACACAGGCATTTGAGAATTTTGTAGAGAACTCTCAAGCATTTCGGTTACTTCACGATGTATTCTTTCAATTTTACAACCTGCGCTTAATATTAATCACCCGAAGTTGATGCGGCGGTGGTAACTTCCCGCTCAAATTAAGCTCATTGTTTCACCTTGCAAATTTTTCTTTTAATGTATAATATCATAAATATACATCATCGTGACATAAAGTATCCGCAGTTATAGTTACCGTGGTCGTGGTGCAGGAAGGGCGCGTGGTCGCGGCCCAGCGCCTTCTCCCGCTTGCGCCACTTCGCGCGCCGGTTCTGGAACCACACCTGCACACACACAAACGCATCATGATAAAGGATTCTTGTTATTATGAAGATAATATATTTCAAGATACAGTTGCATATACGTTGGAGTAACTTTAAATTAATGACATGAAAACCTACCCGTTCACTGACTGCTGGTGCTATAATTACGTAACTTAAAAATCAGTTCCTTTCTAAATAATTAATGGAATAAAATTTTAGAGTGATGATTATGTCTACCCAATAGGCTTATAGATCGCCTCACAACCAAGTGAAATAGTTATCTAATGATGTTCTTTTCATTTAGAGAGCGTATAACGTAGGGACAAGATTGAAGTAGCGGATATTGAGATAAGCGTTTGTTTAACAGTGGACCTTAATCAGCTGCTTGATACGTGGATTAGTGACTAACAGAAATGATAATACTCCTAAAAGATTAAACAATGTCGCATGTTGTTTTGTAAAAGATAATGTCGATCGATAATAGGAAAATTCGCGATGTAAACAAGTTCAGCGCGTCTCGGCCGCGGAGCGCGCACTTTTAATTTTTTTATCGCGTAATCGCCGGCAATTTGTCGCCGCTCTCCACTACAATGGTGCCGTAATGAAAAGCAATTACGCATACGTGGTTTGCGCTCCCCGGCGCTGCCGAAGCGAAAGCGACTCTACCGCTCCCCGTGTACAGTCCCAGTTCCATCGCCAGAGCCGCAGAATAGAAACAAATTGAGCTAGTCGAGCCGCATTGCGCTAATAAAAAGACATTGTAGGAGAAGGCGAAAATGGCGTAATTTCATAATTCTCAAATGAGTCCATTCCGCGCACAAAGAGCGCTCAAATTGGCCGACGAATTAAACGTCTACAATTTGCCAATCGGATGGCTGTCGAGTTCGTATTTTTGAGAACATTAAACTTAAGTGGCGGAATGAATAATGTACAGCTGTACAGCGGGTACCTTGCCACCTCTATTTAGTGATTGGAAAGTGGTGACAGTAATTAGTCTCAATTTCAAGCGTCACTAAAACTGCTTTAAACATCCGTTTGAATCAAAATAATTAATTTATCTCTACTGTTCATATATTTTGATATAAACTGTTTCATAATGAGCTCCCAAACTGTACTAGAATTTTAATTCCAACCAAATTTATAGTTCCAATTAAACAAAACCCATCGAATGCAATTAATTCGTCAATCAAATTAATGACTGCGGGAGATCTATACAAACTAATGCAAGAGAAAGAGACCAGTGCTTAGTGTAGAGTGCCGAATGTTGAGTGTCGAGTGTCGAGTGTCCGTTACAACGAGCGATCACTCGAGATCTTTATTAAAACCTCAAGAGCATTGTAAATTCCAAGTTATAGTTTCTACCTCCTGAAGTAAAATTAAATCGTAACGGAATGTAGTAAAGTTGATAATTATTTGTACTGCGGGTAGTTGAAGTGTGCGTGGGTCGTTTGTCGGTGAACGCCATCTCTGAAGTGGATTAAAAGCAATTTGCAGTCGACGAGTGCGTCGCGAGAACGCGGGCGTGCAGCGCCCAGCGCCGCTCTTTTTATATTGATTTAAAATAATTTTCGTATTTTAAAACATTTTAATACGAATGTAATGCATCAAATAAACACATTTATTTCATGTCATTTTATGATTTACTTGGGCATTTAATATTAGTAACATTTATAAATAAAAAGTTACAATTTACGTAAAGATATGCCACTTAACATGTTTCAAATCTAAATGAACCATGTCATGAATTTTAGCGACCGTTTTTATGAACCCTCTTTCCACTTGACCGATGCCATCGATAAGTCATCGACTGATGTAAACCAGATTTATGTTCGACATCCTTAAATTCTAGAACTCGTATGCAACTAGCTGATGGTTTTTTAACTTTCATGCCCTGATACAGCATATGTTACTATTATCGCTCGAAAGTGTAATTCGGGTTCGATCATTCTACCAAGAATTTCTTCCGATCATTTTACCACAAGTTTCTTAACATTTGAAACAAATAATCGGCTTACAACTTATCTGCAGCTGCCAGTTAATTTGTTTTCAGGTTTAGTGTTTTGCAACTTTTCTCCACTCGATGGACAGCCGAGATGGTAATTACCAAATTACTCTTTGAGAGTCCTCGCGCTGCAGTCGCGCTTAATTAAACCATTGTTAGCCGCGCAAGTCCCCGCTCGGCGGCGCCACTCGCACTCAATTACAGACTCGATTGCCCGTATTGTCTCCCTCCCCCAAACATCGTAATACCCACTTCACGCGCAAATCTGCATCGATCATCGACAAGTTAAGGGGCAAACGACGGATGTCAGATGACAGATAGTGGCTTTGACTGTCTCTCGCCTACAAGTCTTGTCGCTTGAAATGACGTCGCGTAGTCTGTTGATGGATTTTGGATTTCTTTTAAGAATAACCACTAAGCTACTAAGAATGAACACTAAGCTTACACTTACATTAAGCTACCATCTTATATTGATTGATCCAGTCCGAATTTTTATATTAGAATCAAAGTAAGGTAACAGTGGCGCGTGTTATAAACATCAAATGATAGATGAAACAACTTTTAAGGATCATTATTTATCACACAATGTGTTACATATGATGTGATTTTCCTAAATAAAAGTTAATGAACTTCGAATGGAATTGAGTTGTGTTTACTTTATAAATAACCTTTAATTAAAAGATATCACTTTGAATCACGAAGGTCTAAAGATTAAAGATCTGAAAATAATGTTTTAATGACCAAGTTATTATCACGTTTCGTTGCGTAAGGCCTGAGTATCGCACCGGCGATAACAAAACAAGTGTCGAGTGCAAGGTAGAAGAGAAAATAAAAAGCGGCTTGCGACGTACATCCACCTGTGAAAAAGATCCGCCAAGCTTGCTCGCGCTACAATGTGAGCAGCGTAAATGATTTTAGACGAAAAACCACGAGCCAGAGACAATGGCGGTCAAATTTTAATGAGAGAGATATGAATGCGCCGTAACGAACCTGCAGGTGGTTTAGTGAGGATTTGCAGCTCCTGCGCTGCCCGCCCCGCGCCGCCCGCCCCCGCGCCCTTTCCGAGTAATTAAAGCGAGAAATGTTACTCAATCAACCGCAATCCACCGCGCATCAGGAAACGTCGCGAGGCAAATTCGTGCTATTAGAGCGAAATGCAAGTTTAATGAGAGGCTATTTCGGATGAAGGAGTCGCTTACAATGCGCCAGATTGCTCGCGTCATTATACAATTTGCGGCGCGGCTGTGTGCGCGCTGCAAACATTAGCGCATTCGAGGCGAGAGTTTAATTGGACCCGAATTAGCGCCCATTGTATCGCCGCGCGGTTCCGCTCCGCTCCGCCGCTGTGCTGCCTCTACGCGGCACTAGGCACTGCGCCGCGCTACGTCACGCTACGTCGTGCTACGAACTGCTTCGTATGGACTTGCATTGAATTAACTCTTGTTCAGAAATGCGCCATGGTATTCCGTGCAAAAAATATAACACTCATAAAGGAATTATAATATTATATTATTCCAAATTTCTTATAATTAATATATGACTTACTTTTCTTTAAGAATATGTGAAATTTAAAAAAATCTCTAAGTACCTTCTGTACTTGGTCTTTGGAATGATCTTTGGAAAAAACTGACTGATGGATTCCGTACAAGCCATTAATAGAGCAAACCAATTGTTGCGTTTCAGTGAAAGTGAGTTTAGCCGTGACCACGAGTCACATAACTCATTGGAAATACCGGCAGTTAAAAAAGTTATATAGTAAAATGGAAGCGTGGTTACTCGTTCCCATACATATGTGGTGACCATGTCAGACTTCACAAATAGTAACACGTCTAAGTTCAACTTCAAGATTTACAGTTCTATTTGGAAAGAGACGAATTGCGAACAGCATCCTAGTTTGCGACTTCAAACTCATTAAAACGTTTATTCGTTTCTCGAAACATTATTTAACTAGCATTAGAGCAAAGTGAACGTAGATTTTGATGTGGAGCGCTGCGTCGGAGCCAGCCGCCAGCCGCCCGGCGACCGCCGGCAATCGGCGCGCATTGTCGACGCGCCACAATGCTGCTAATTTTAATTGCACGTCCACCGTGCTGCCACCTGCCGGCCGCCGCGGAACTACCGCCTAATAAGTCCACTGTGTTAGCCACAGTACCTGAGTCCTAATAGCGACTGAGTGGCACATTTGCATTATCTCGTTAGCATAGCGTATGAGACGCTTCATATTCGCGAAAAAATTGTAATAATTCAGAGTATTTTAATATGTAATGTTGTTTAGTGTCTTTTAAAACTACATATATTTTTTAACTTCCACTGTTAGGTATGGAATAGTACCCGTACTCGGCCGGCGTGGTGAACTATGACCCAACATTTCTTATTCTGAGATGACGCCCATACTCAGTAGGGTATCGATGACTGTCAATAACAAGTATCTCCTCCCGTTTGGAGGAAACTTAAGCACACCATTTGCCCGTTCGAATGCGGATTACACATAAAAGTTATTGGCCAACTAGTCTGTTAGGTTTTCTATGTGAGAAGAGTAACAAACGAGCATGCAAACCACCTGATGGTAAGCAGTCGCAGCCCATAGACGACTAAAAACGTATCTGGGTTCAAACGTATAAATGTTGCAACGCCTGAGAACTAAGATGGTCGCCTTGCTTCAAAGTGTAGCCGGCAAGCGCACCTCTCCAACCGAAATACAAGTAACGCTTTACGGTGGATTATGACGGCGACGGTGGTACTTCCCCGGTCGAACTATAGTTCCCCCATCTAGTCCTTACGTACTTTAAAACTGTCCCCAGGGCCTACGACAGGATTTCTAGACTGCAGTCTGTCGATATTACTTCGCGTATCGCGAAATATAGGCAGATACCACGTAATTTTCTAAAATACGTCAATTGTCAACGGATTTGTTTATTATTATAACAATTATACTAAAATATTAAGGTGACGCGCAATTAAAGTAGTCATAGAGATTTAAGCACTTATGAACCCTATTCAATTACAAACAAATATACAAAGCTCTTAAGTAAACATGCTAGCGGATCACGGAGGATATAGCATCCCAATAAAAATGCACAATCAGTGACACGAGCAATAAAAGCCAGCGAGAAGGGAACGCATTCAAATCTCGACCGGCCCTATCCAGCACCGCGCCGTATAACCCTCGAGGGGCGATTTAATACGGCTTCAGCGCTGACTATCTTTTCATTTCACGAGTAAGCCTAAGTTACCTCTATTCGGTTTGCTATAAAGTTGAAATTTATTTAAACCACGCGTCATCTACAATTGAAAAACTATTTGTTAACAACTGCATAATATTATAATCTCCTAATCATTTATAATAGACATCACTGTTCATCGTTAGGGGGGATGATGGCTTTGTAATTATTTTTTGTATGACAAATATCCTTCATATAAAGTAGTAAATTCGCTTCACTCAATGGAACGACTAAAGTTAATAAATATATAATAATATTGTAATATTTAATAAGATAAACAATGTATCTATTTAGATAACGTTCAGATTGAACCAAAACATAATTAATTTAATTCTTACATAACAATTAGAAGAATAATCACGGCAATCTGATTGTTTAATAACAGCCTAATTTGCCCAGTGTTACTACGATTTAATTAATTGCAGTTAATTGAGTTAAATTAGTCCATTAGCGCCCCCCACTGCTCGCCTACGCCGCGGAGGAGGCGGTAATGACGGTATGACGTAATTGCCTCTATTCGCAATTGGCGACGATTCCCCACACAATGGACAATTAGGCGCCGCCACTAAGTCTCAATCCCACTCCCACTCCGGGAATAGTTTAAGAAAGTAAAATAGTCGCCGTAGTCAAGTGAAAAACCGCACTTCACATGCCGGGTTTAATTGTGCAGGTTTACGAGGCGGCCAGTTTTGTGCAAGTTGCTTCATTTTATAAAGGAGCAAAATGTCACTGGTGTTTTAATTTTTTGTTCTTTACATTTTTTAGTGTACGTTCATACTATACAGCGATACAATTATACAACCAAGTTGAGGATTTCCTCCATTTCCGAATACCACGTAGTTACCTGGACGCGAGCCTCGCTCAGGTCGAGGCGCATGGCGAGCTCCTCGCGCGTGAACACGTCAGGGTACTGCGTCTTGTCGAAGGCGCGCTCCAGCTCGTGCAACTGGTACGTGGTGAACGTGGTCCGGCTGCGGCGCACCTGCTTGCACACACCCCCACCACACATACAGCACACCGCCACACACGCACACACACTGCGGCGTGTGCGCGGTTTTATATTTGTCTTAAGTTGCAAGCAAACAACATATGTTTACAAATACCAATATTTACATCGTTCTAACGTTAATCTTCATTTTCCCCATTAGATTTAACCTTACATGTGCACTATAGACTGTGCAGCAAACTGTAACCACAGGCATTGTTCAAAATGTTGTTCATTGCTTAGTTCCAACACAATATAGCATGATCATGTGTAGTATGTAGAGATAAATAATAAGAATTTTGCGGTAAGAAACATATTTAAGTTACTCGCTAAATATTAACATTATTGATTGAAAAGCACTATTGAAGTTTGTATATAACTTAAGACTACATATTAAGTGGCTACACTAGCTGTAGCCCTCGAAGTATCCCTTATTATCCGAGAAAATTTCAAGGGCCTCTTTAACTGGTTGAAACTATAGCATTAAACAACCCATCTATTGGTGGTCAGAGAAGACCTAACCAAAAACCTATCGGAGAAACGAGCGACCAGCGGGCATCCGAGCTCAAAGGGCGCTTTCCCTGTCCTGTACAAATCATAGCAAGTTACCTTGCGCGGTCGTCCAGCGTCGAGGGCCTCCAAATGTTCGCCGTGCTCGCTGTGCTCGCCGTGTTCACCGTGCTCGCTATGCTCAATGTGCTCGCCGTGCTCTATGTGATCAGGCACGTGATCTGGCTCAGGCTCATGCTCGAGTTCCGGTTCATGCTCGTGCTCGAGCTCTGAGTCTGAGTGTGGAGTTTCACTTTTTAACTCCACGCGATCTGAAAAAAAACCGAGACCGATTAGAAGCTATTAAAGGTGATGCGGCGGGGATGTCTTTCCGATTTTAGGATTGGCGAAGCGCTCGCCTGCAACATTTAGACTTAAGTAGAATTGCATTGTTGCCTGACATAATTACAATTCATCTTAAATTGTTAAGTTGACACTTTAGGTACAGAAAAATAAACACAAAAGACCCGTAGCCAAATACAAATTTGAGGTAATTAGTATAGATAACGTCGTCTATTGAATTTATTAGCCGTTGGAAATTTATTGGGTTTATTGGGGATAATTTCCGATTGATTGTTTTGTTACGAATACGATATGGATATAAAAGCATATGCTAAACATAAATCTACTTAACATATTGACACAGTTTTATTGAGCAACAATATGACCGTATGAACAAATCTAACAAGCGGCGAGGTGTCCCGGTAACGTAGTTTCCCACCGCGATGCCGATGTCAGATCGATCTGTTAATCCGTTGGACTCGTTGCCCCTGGTGCACTCCACCTCGCTAATTGTTACGACACGTCATCGAATCTAAACCTCATTACAATGACTATAAGATTTAAAATGCAAGGCGAGGTGAATCGCCGCCGGGGTCGCATGCGTCGGGAGCTCACATCGTCGGCAAACAAAATACGCTTTTTGTTAAGCACTTAACGTCACTCGACGTTACTCGCACTATTTATTTATAGTAATTCTATTTTTATTCAGCTTTGTTGCGATTGTTGCGAGGAATTAGTACCGGCACAAAGCGGCACAGATTACCAACTAAATGCTTATTACGGAATGAACGCATGGGGATCAAAGGGTCGCAATATTAATAACTTGTAATACAATCAGGATACGTTCCGAACGCGACCGGTATTTCGAGCGTGAACTGCATTGTGCCGGACCCCGCGCATGGAGCGCTCGCTGTGCGGACGGTTCACGGTGCCGTTTGTTACGGAATTTCATATTTCAGTCATTATAAATAAATTTGAATTTTGATCATTATATTATCATACTATTGATAAGCACGATACACTACTTGAATAGTTTGTGGTGTGGCGTGGAGACCAGGAGATTCAATAAAAAGTACACCTCTTCATGGTATAAGTAACTCTGTATTTCGTAATCATTCATGTGATGGGTAGGGTGCTCTTATATACTAAATGGGACGTGCTTCTTAAATAAATTTATAATATTTCCTTATTCTAACAAACGTACTTGTATAAACTTTTAATAAATACTTCCTTAATATTCTACATTATTAATCATGTATTAAACGTGATCTTCTTGTCATCCCACCTCAAGTTTATCGTGAACGGCTATCCACATCTAAAATAAACCTATTATTTATTGAAAGTCATTGAGTTTGATCATATTTACATATCAGCTCTTGGGGGCTAAGATGAGATGCCTCACATTTGCATCTCTGCCATTTAACGCCTTCCAAAAGGACACAGCAGCGTAACACCTCTGTAATAATGGTCCGCTTCAGTCGAATAACGAAACAATCGTACCGCCTCCAGACACCGCCGAGAAGATCCGACAGGCAAACTGCTTTAAGTATGTGTGTCGTCGGTACCGTACGTAATCCTGTCAAATTGCCACTCCACGTGTCGCTTGTTACCGGCCACTCGCAGCCGCCTGCACACGTGCGACATGTGCACCCACACTCGACCCTAACTCTAACGTAACAGAGTACATTCTCGCCTGGCACAACGTCCAATAACGGGTGTCGTCGATACCGTGTTTTCGGATCGAAAATGGTACCGTAATGGAATAGCGAATATTTTTAAGCGGCTTTCCTGCTTTCCTCGCGCCGAACACGACGTTTGTAAGTGTCTCATTATAATAACGTGCATGTTCATATCCTACATTATTAAAGATAATGTGTGCACTGACACGCCTACATTTCATAAAATGTACAAAAGAGGGACTAGCTGTTACCTATAACTAGGTCCGCATATTATTTCAATAGTAATGTGGAAATTCGTATTATGTTAGAACAAATAAATATATGTTATATTAAGAAACGACCTACCTATTTACCAAGTTGTGGAGTTGAATAGTAACAAATATTCAAATACATTAATTATACCTCGAATAATTTAAAGATGACTATAAACTTTTATAATTTAACAGGTAGAAGGACTATAGTTCTACAAGGGAGGTATTACCGCCGCGTTCATAATCTGCCGTAAAGGATTATTTGTGTTTCGGCTGAAGAGGAGCGGTCTACGTTCAAGATAGGATTTCGGTCGTGTTTGTGGTTGTAGGTGGACGTCTGTGGGCTGCGACTACTTTACATCGGGTGGTTTGCATGCTCGTTTGCTACACTTCTCAAGTAAAATGGGTTATTTTTTACTCCAAGAATTTTAACTTGTAAGTTCAAGTAACTCATAATTATTTATTTGACAAAGATGCGCAGTCATCTAAAGTAATAATTACATTTTGCATTCTATTAAGTAACGAGTACTCCCTTGCACATTTCATGGTCACGGCTAAAGTATAATAGCCATATTTTGTTAAATAACAATTTGTTAATTAATGTCCAATGTATAAATTGTGCGATTGTATTCGTATAAAATTATGTAATAATTAATTAATAATAATCAAATTATAATATAATAACTAGTTAAGAAATAAAGTAAGTAAGATAGTCGTTTTGGTACTTAAATATGTACAATATAAATACAAAACCAATAAATATAGAGGAAAACGGAAAGAGAATTTGATGGCAAAATCCCATAGCTAGGGTCATGCCGTTAGCCGTCACGCTTACGAGTCGGTCTTACCTCCAAGTTGCGCCAACACACATTTCAAATCAAATAGAACTTCTTAAGTCTGGAGTAATCTGTCTATTTTCACGGAAATTAGCAAAAAGGTTTAAAAGCTATAAAATCAGTATTTGTAAACACAAACGGATGATAAATAGTTTCATTACATCATTGTTGAATTACCGACACAAGAATAATGTTAACTTTTGCTAAGTTTTACATTTAGACTGTTGTTACATTTATACAGAACACTTTAAAATATCATATTATATTTTATATAACCAAATGACAAGACACCTTTGAATTAAATCGAATCGAATGACGATAAACAGATGAATATAATTTAAAATAAATATTATTAATGGTACATTGACATACTAAACTCCCGGATATCCCCACAGGAGACAGTGCACTGTCCCCGTGGGGCGCAGCGCGTACGTTACCAAAACTTTAAATATTACCATTACTTCACTGACATACTTTACTTTCAGTCAAAACAAGTTGTTATGCCTTTTTTTTTGCGAAAGTAGTGTTTGTGTGATGTGCGCGATGTGCGTGATGTGCGTGATGTGCGTGATGTGCGTGATGTGCACGGCCGTTGTTACTGTGTATGTTATTGCGTAACATGTCTAAACATGTTTCTTATCTTTTTGTTCGTAATTTTAAACTTTAACGAATAATACGCAATTTTATGAATAAGAAGTTAGTAGAGAGTTCATATATACTGTTAAAACATGGATGTTACATAAAATATGGAAATCATGAACAACTTGCAGGTAGTTTATTATTTGAAATAATTAAATGTGATTTATTTATTTAGAACTGTCATTATTTATCTGCAGTGGCAACACCGTCACACCTATACATTTCTTACACCCAACAGCGATCTAAATTTACACCAGGCGTTCTACCTTATTCCATAATAGACATTGTAAGTATATGCACCTCATCGACTTCAGACAGGCGTCCTCACTGTATACTGTATACTTAACTTTAAGCCCAAATTAATTATTTTTGTTACTTAACTTAGCGATACGCCTGAAAAGCGATCTGATAACATTTCACAACATCAGACGAGTTGCTAATGTATCGCCAGCTTCGAAAGAGAACTCGTTGCACTTCTTTTAAAGAGCCACTTATCATATCGTAACGAGAAAACTTCAGGAAGATGCTCCTTTCATATCTTGAACGTACCCAGTA
The DNA here is from genome assembly GCA_018251015.1 of Phocides pigmalion okeechobee. NCBI lineage: Eukaryota > Metazoa > Arthropoda > Insecta > Lepidoptera > Hesperiidae > Phocides > Phocides pigmalion. Next base: position 19,528 of record DWON01002116.1, read on the forward strand.
AGAAAGATTGTGTAAACCTGTCTATAAAAAACCGCCATATTTCATACAATCGCATTCCGTACCGTCGTCGTATCTGTACGGGAATTTAACCTGCCTTAGTTCAATGTGGGGAGGAAATCTATACAGTGTGTTTTTTAACAGGGACAATATGGAAAATTTTATAACCGTGACCGGTAAAAGGCAACATTCTTAGCATGATTTTATTTAATAAATTGAATATCAAAGGAGTAAAATTATGAGGAGGAATGATTAGGGCAAGGCTGTCGACAGGCGTTGAGGAGGCGAGCGCGCCGCGCGCCCATTGATGTCTTTTGCAGGCGCCGCGCTCCGCCCGCCAGCCGCTGTGTAATGACGCAGGAGTCAAACTGACGAGTGCATTGATACTCTACAAATAATTGGATGAAGTCATGTTAGTGTCTTGCTTCTAAGTGCAATCGGCGACCACATCGCTCCAACCGAAACACAAGAGTTGCTCACGCGGACTATGAGCCCGCGGTTATGCCGCTCTGGTGGATTTTTATTTGTACTAACATCTTTCTTAGATTATTAAAGTATTATTCACTATAACAATACAGCAATACATTAGATTTACTTGTTAATACTTTTAGAAAAAGGCTTAGTAGTGTAATCTTAGTTCGTACAATTAAATCAGGAAGTATGTATATACATATATTTTCTTTATTGATCAATTAAATCTTAATTTCCTTGACATTATAATAAAAATACAAGGGCGTTATGCTTTAAGCAGTTTGCTAATCTTAAATTTATAATACTCTTAGCTACTGCCCAAGACTTTAAGGGTTTTTCCATATCTATAATAGCAAAATTTTCTCATTTCCTTCTAACCCGTGACATTCAGATTAACATACCTCTTTTTATTTATAGATCTGTTTTCATTTATAGATATATTAAAAAAAAAACGAGCAATGTTAAGTGAAGCCGATATGAAAGTGAAAATAGTACTGAAATTGATTAAGCCATTTCTGAGATTAGCGCGCTATGATTCATGGACAAACAGTAAACATATAAATTTTATTCTGTTACTTCCCGATAACGGAGCTTTCTATCAGTGAAAAATGGTGAAATAGTTTCGGAGCTTATTCGATACATACAAAATTTTCCACTATAATTTTAGCATAGAAGTTACAGCGATTGTTTAAAGTTGCCCATATAATATATTCACCAGTTGAAACGCAACATTCGACATTGCACCGACATATTTAATAATGAATTATTTGTTATGTCTAAAATGTCGCTAAACTTGAAAAAAAATTCAACGCAATCTCTGTAGCTACAATAATCTGCACGGTAATGTATTATATGTATATATAATATTGTATTTTTTATGTTATAACAAGTATAATCAATATAAAACATGGGTTCATACTGTAAAAATTACTCCGAGAGATTATTTGTGAAGCATGCAGTTTACGCCTATAATTGAGGTGACACTTGTCTTGTTTTTTGTATTGCTCAATGTACTTGATGATTGTCACGGTGTTTCACTTTGTTGGTGTAACTAAATAAATAAAAAAATAAATAAATAAATGGGTTAAGCAATGTGTTTTTTTCATTACAAAAATAAAACAATCAACTTGACGAAGTTGTCGACTACCTGGGACTTTAAGGTCTCTGCGACTTAATTTAACTAAAATATGCTTATTTATATTGTTACTAACTGAATTTATTATGTAAGCGAGGGGAGCATGTTAGTCCTCAAGAGCAGCGACCATTTACGTACGTAGGATTAGATTATAGATTACATTTAGATCTGATTGATGCTTTATGTACATGTCCATAGGCCGCTGCGACCTTTCACCATCAGGTGGCTGCACCTTTATTTGCTACTCTACTCACAAAAAATATGTAAATGACCTACTAATTAATGAAGAGTATCAGTTGTTTCTATGAATTTTCCACAAAATCTTAACATTGAATTCTCCCCTTAAGGATCCATATCTTTCTGGATGGAAAAATCTGCTGCAGTTTAGTTAATACAAGCTTTATTATAATATTAGCGTATTGATAGAACTGCAGGTTACTAAACCGATGGGCACCAGCGCCGCCCCGATGCTACTGCAGAGTTTCACTTGTAAGGCAGCGGCTACCGGCGTTTATAAGTGACTTGAATATCTCAGCCGTGTGATTTTACTCAGTAAATGACTGACATAACCCTTCATCC